>JAAXYX010000471.1:0-38353 GCA_036851915.1 Ptenothrix huangshanensis
ATAAACGCCTCCCTTTAACATGGAAATCCGTATCCTTAATAATCGCCGGGTCGGAAATAATTGCCGGGTCGGCGAAGGCAAAAAGTTAATAATTGCCGGGCAATTAATCGAACACTTACGGTATATACTTACCTCAATAATGTGACGTTACATCCAAAACTGCGGAAAGTTGCAACAACAAACACGATCGTTATTGGTTTTAAATCTACGGCAAAATTAGAGAACCATTAATTATCTATTTGCATTTGATTACGACAATACCACTGACTATTGACCATTGGCAACTGAATTTAATAGAGGCAAGTAAGGTGAATTGAGATGAGGCTAATAACAACAACAATGAACATTATATTTACTTCGTAATTAATAAATGCGTAGTCACCTGAAACGAGAGTACTTCGTCCTTCCCGTCTTTGTTTCTAACCGAAATAAAGTCGTTTAAATTGCAGCTGCATTAACTGAATCCAAATCCAGAGGATTGGCGAACCCCATGTGAATTGTAGACGCTATGATGAAGTCAAGGTGGACTGGTGACCCAGTGTAATCGGCGGGATGTGGACATGGAATGATGGAATGTTCATTCAAGTCGTAATCACAACGTATGTACGAGCTCTAATGAAAGTCTAGCAAAAGTTTGGGGCGGGTGTTTGAGTCCAGTCCAGTGAGTCCAGAGGCTCTCACGTCGAAGTCGAAGTAAACATTCACATTTGTATGAACAAATTAAAAGTAATCATGGCTCATACTCGTTCTTCTACAACTTGCACAAGTAACGGTACTAGCCATAGCCACTAGCCTAGGCATGTGCATTTACCGCATGTTCAACCTCAACCTATAGGCATTCGACGCCTACCGTATTTAGTAGAAAGTAAACAACTTTGTAATTGAATTTCATGTTTGTTTAGCCATCAGCGGCTGCATGGATCACCTTCACAATTAGTTCGTACCAAAGACCATGTCCCTATACATTTCTACTAGTGCCATCAAAATTACCGTGGAATTACCGTATTCTCCTTAATAGTGCGTCCCCCAGTGTGTATGTAATAACACAACCTCCCCTAATTGTATACTCCCCCGGTCGCTTATTTGTATTTGGCTCTCATATACCCGGTGAAACTATTACAGAGAATTCGGTATTTGGTTTTTGTATGTATGCAATCACACAAAATAATAAAAAATAAAACTGTTATCGTTGGATGGATAATATTGTTTTCGGTTTTGTTTTTCAATTATCAATTATACGAAATTGTTCTAAATTGTTTTACAATTATGTTTTGCTTGCAAGGGGACTTAAAAAATAAAGCTTTTTGCTTTCGTTTTTATATTGGATAATTTGGATTTTTTAATTGTCGTTGAAGCTGTTTTTGTTTTTTTATTGCAATTTGAATTGTTCAATTGTAGTTGAAGCTGTTTTTAATTTTTTGATTGTGTAATGTGAATTATTCAATTGTAATTAAAACTGTTTTTGCTTTTTATGGTGCTATTTGGATTCTTAAAATGTAGTTGAAGCTGTTTTTGTTTTAAAATGAATTTAATCAATGGTTTTAATTCGGGGCTTGTGAATATTTTGTGGGTATTATAACCTTTTTTCATATTTGAAATTGTCGAGCTTTCGATTACACACAGCAGTCTTCTTCAGGAATTCAGGTATTTGCTTTGTTTAAAAAAACAACCGAATGGTAGAAAAACAAAATGTAACCATTATTTTAGAGCACTAAGCTAGAAGATGGGTCTTTTTTACAAGCTGGGGGTAAAGTGAACTTAGCCGATATAATTATATAAGGCGAGACTACATTTCTACATAATACCATTAAATTATCATGAAAGTATAATTACAGCACCGCACACCGATATGAAAAGTTAAAAAAAAGGTGGGGTACATCAGGATTATTCAGAATTTAGTCCATACGGAGTCTTCCGTTGGCATTTTTCGGTATTCAGCTTTAATCTTGAAAAACCCGAGAATTAATACTATGGTTGTTTTACCGCAAATTTAAAGTCAAACAACAGTTTATTTCAACAACAAAATATCTTTTGATTTTACAGAATTATTTCTAACTAACCGAAGTAATAAAAAAAACATTCAGCCAAATGCAACGGATTGAAATTGGAAATCGGAATTTTCAGTCTCACCAGTCTCAGTTCACAATTGTCGTTTTCGTATTCGGGAATTCGGGATTCAGCTCAGCTGATCTTATCGTTTTAGATTAGTCATTTGATTACAGCGCACCTTCTGTGAATGTCATTATAATTTGCATTAATTAATTATAAATTTTTATTTTGGTTTATTCATTAACCACCTGATTTGTGGTCGCGCTCTTCCTACTAAAATCACATAATTAACAAAAAGACAAACTGCCAGTACCAGTACGGTTGCAATAAATTACATTTGTATTAACCTTTAAATCATAAATGTAAATGGTAATAATCAGTCATCCATTATTAAATTATATATTCATACATCTAGACCACTATTTATCTTCTATTGCATACACAAATAATAATTATTAATATATTAGTATTAAGCTTGATTGAAGCATGTTGTGTTTTTTGAAATAAATATTCTTATCGTTGCAATTATTGAATGAGTAACTCATTGGCGAAAATAAGTTAATTATAATCATTACAATTAAGTAATCAGCGTCAATGATATTGCCATTCTTGAACGATAGACGGCATGTAGGATTATCTTAAAATAAAGCGGAGTTGCTGCTGATTTTTCTACCTCTATTTTTCTCAAACTCCTGACCTGTTACAATGTTTCTCGGTCTCAAATCACTGTGAAAGAAGTGACTTCAGGCTTCATCAAAGTAATTGGTATTTGTTTCTTTATTCTTTATTACATGTACATTTTTCGTCGGACAAGAAGTAAACCACAAAGGTCATGTGCTCAACCAGTTTCACATTTTATAAACTCGAAAAATAGCAAGAGAGCGTAACTATCCGCATCTCCACAACCGAGTCAATCATTAATCATCACCCACCAAAATCGACAGTCCTAATCGAGATTAACTCCAACCATTAAGTAATAATAAATTTAATTGAAAAAAAATCAAATAAGTTATTTTCCCACTTACATCAGCACAGAGCACAAGCACAAGACTAAAAAAATTGTATTTTCTTGTGCTACTGGAATACTTCGGTTGGTGAAATACAATTACTTCGATTTACTTTAAATAAAGAAACCCAGAATAAAACAAAATGCCGAGGAAAAAGGGGAAGAAGGGAAAGGGGAAGAAAGAGAAGAAGTCCAAAGGAAAGTTGAGGAAGTTCAACCTTGACTTATTTGGTAAGCTAAAGATAATAGTACAGAAGTGAGTGTAACATGAATAACGAGTACCAATAAGTAATGGACTGATTATTTATCTTTTTTGATGGTACTGGAATTTATAAAAACAAAAATTATTTATACTAAAACGAAAGACGTAATTTCAGTAATCGGTTAGATTTTCTTCAACGAGATGTAACTGACAAGTTAGTTGGAACGCGAACTGTTTATTTGGGATAATCCATATTGATGATGTTAATCCGTTATAATGAATGAAAGCTTGACTTTTAGCTGCTAGTATTACGAGATTCGTTCAGACTTTTAGGCTTCTATTTTGTCATTATTTGGATACATGATTGACTGATGGATTTCAAAAGGTCTTCTCACCTTCACCCGATTCTATGGAGCGGAATGGGAGGATTGGATGTATACGAAAGACAAAAACGCTAAGAAGGGGAAGGGTAAGGCTGCAAAGGCCAAAGGCAAAAAAAACAAAGCCAAGAAAAAACCCCAAAAACCAGTAGAAGTCCCGAAAATGCCGATGTTTGCTCTTGTGAAGGAACCTAAACGAAAAGGAAAAGTTAAGCCCTTGCCTAAAGACTTGAATGTGTCTAAGCCTGTAATCATTCCTATGGGCACCCACGGCTATAGAGAGAAAACCACTAGAAAAGACCGCTCACTTACGGAAAGTTAGTTAATTTGTACTTAAAACTGCTTTTAAAAATGCATGGCTATATAAATGTCGATAAATGTCGATCCCACCCAAAAAAAAGGTAAGCCTTCCTTCGTTATAAACTAAGAGATGAGATGATTAAAGTTTTTGTTTTGTACAACAAAACCTAAAAAGCTGGGTCAGTACGAGATGTTCTTTGCGGTCCAAAATTTCCTCTTCCACCGCGTCCGCTCCCCCACGGAGGTGTTTTCGGTAATGTAAAATGTCCCGGTTGTAAATCAGCAAATCATCTCCTCAGAACAAACTTTGGTATTCTGCACAAAAAGATGCGAACACTAATCGACAACCAGTTTGCTAAAGCCAAGTACCTCCTTGAGGTACAATTAACCGAGAAGTCTAGTCATTTTACAAAGAAACATTTAAGGACGTTCATACATACTTACCTACATACCCATGCATTATTGTTGTATATTTCCCCATCATTGTAGTATATGATTGAACATGCCAATAAAGCCATCGACTACTACAAGCAACATATTGCTAACATGATTGAGGAAATGGGCCCAATTTTGGACGCGTTGGACGAGGCAGAGTGGGACGAACACAACGAAGTTAAAAAGTTGCGTGACAAATGGAAACAATTACGATCTGAGTATGACAATTTGAAAAAAGAATTGAAGAAATTAAGACAAAACAAGGAGGAAGAAATTAGAAAAGCTATCGAGGCTAAACAGCGAGAGGTTGACGAGGTAATGATGCTGAACAAGAAAAACTTTTGCATATATCGTCGGTTAAGAGACTAAATTGTTCATGTTCTATTCAACTTTATACAATATGCTTAATTTTACCTTTTAAAAGGCAATATGCGGAAAACTTGAAATAAGAGCCCGGGCTATCAATTGTAAATATTGACGCCTCTCCCCGGCTATCTTTCGAGGCGGGCTCTCTTTACCAACTAGGCATGTATGGGCTAGAAATAGATGTTAATTATTTTGCAACGATGGAGTGGTTTTAATGAACTACTTCAGTTACTTTTATTAGGTATGCAAATATGCGCTAGAAACGCATTCTAATTAATTCGAATCTTTATTACTCAGAATAAATTACGGAAAAATTGATAAGAAATATGAACAAAACCTTAACAACGGTAACCTAATTAGTCCTCAGACTCACAATCAAGTATAACAATTTCGTTTCGAGGCAGCTCATCGTCTTCTACTTCATTGTCACTTATAATTGCGTTTTCATTGTCAGTGTCTCGATAGTTACTCAACATGTCCTAGCCTGCGCGGCAGGAATTTCCTTCTTTAAAGCAAGAAATCTCAGTGTCTTCGGATCCATTCAAAGCCACAGTAAGGCCGCACGCTTTTAAATATTTTTCAATCAGCTCAGCCGGTAATGCATTCCATGCGTCCTGTACCCACTTTGTAATAATTTCCATTCCAATTATTAGCTGCAAATGTAGAATTTAAGTCTGCAGCAGCACGGAATTGTAAAAAGGGACCAGCCATCATAAGAGTGTCACTTATCTTCGGAGACCGGCTCTCTTTCGAGGCAGGCTGTCATTGTACTCAATTGTATCATTGCCCCGGCTATCTTTCGAGGAAGTCTATCTTTAGAGGCAGGCTTTTATTTCAGGTTTTACGGTATATGTGTATAGAAATAAAGATTGTGTGGTTATGTGCATCTATCCGATAATTCGGTTGAAATCAAATAATTGTTGATTTACACCGGCATCACAGTTAAAAATCGTCAAATTAACTTTTCAATTTTTATCTAATAAAGGCGGAGGCCAGGTTGAGAGACCTGGAGAAAGAGTTACAAGAGGCACTTGAAGAATTAGACCAGTGGCAAAATCATGCTGCCGAAAAACTTCAGGGACCAGCGGATGAGATTGCTAGACGTCTGGCGTATTTGCGAGCCGTAATATTTTAATTAAAAATTAAAATTAAATTAGTTAGTAGTGGATAATTATAAATGTAATATAAATAATATTTAAAAAATAGATCCAAAAATCGATAATTCGGGAGAGAGATGATTTGCGATCATTACTAGCTTGGGAAACAAAAATAGCAACTCAAAAAACAGTCGAAGAGATGGAGCGTATAATTGCGGAAGATATTGATCATGTCCTAAAATGGATGAATCCAGCATGGTTTCGTCTTGTTCTTGAAAATCGGAAACTTGTGGAAGTAAGTTATTTTACTTTATAGCATTTGTAGGTTAACACCCATGAACTTTTTCGAATCATGATAAGGCATCTATGAATTCAAAGGGTAATCGAACAGAAAATCACTCTGTAGGTGCAAACCTTAACATCTTTACGTACTATCTTTATCGTACTACTGTCAGATTTCTTAGAGGATGTTAACTTTTGTACAATGAACGATAAAACATATTTTTTGAGATGTAACACTGAAGTGTTCAAATAAAAAAAATACTTTCTATGATTTTAGGAACTGGATAACTTAACGGCAGAAAATCATTTACTGGAGTTGGAAGTGAATACTTTGAAACGACAGTGCGATAAAATGGAAAATCATAAAATACATCTAGAGAGGATAAAAACTTGGACGATTCGACCTCTGAATCTTCCAGGACTTGTTGATCGCTACCTGAAGACAAAAGGAAAACTTCAGATCTACGATTATTCTGTTACTAATCTCATTCATGAGTAGTTACGACGTCGTAAAGATGTGGTCACGCCGAATGAAAAACTTACCCACGATGACCAAGAGCATTCCGTAAGTTTGCCTTTTATTCTAGCAGTGTTGTAGTGAAATACGCCCAGCAACAGCATCCTGCTATGGTTAGAGGCCGCGTGTGAGAGCACGACCTCTCCTTCACCTACTTTAACGGTGTGTGAACACAATCGCGTATTATTAATCATTACCTTTATGTTTACTGACTTGGGAACAGGGATGCTTGGGTAGGCTATGACTCCTGCTATTAGAATATAAATTGTTATTTACTATACAGTAGAATTGTCTCGCAATTGCAAACGTAAACAGAGCCATAAACAAGTTCAGTCACCAATAATATGCTCTTACTCCAATTTAGTAGCAATCTATAAATCGCTTCGGAAAATAAACAAAAGATCTTCCTCTGCATTACCTACGTGGTGAAATACATAATCATTTCCATGGAGAAGTAAAATGAGACTTGCCACAGTCCGGACTAACACTAGCTGTATCTTGCATTAAAATTTATTTCAAAGAATGTTAACTGCACCCACCTGAAATATTTTGTACTCAAAATTGCGATCCTACAATTAACCTGTGTTAAAGTTGTTTTTTAAATTTAAGTTACAATTAGATTTAGGTTTCCAACCACGAATGTATGATAAATCTATTATTTCAACTTTAACGGTGTTACGTGGTTAACTTATATAAGCATTATAGATCTTCAATCGAATATGAATGCCCAAGAAAATCGCATCTTTAAGATAGAATATGATTTTGACTTCAAAATACGCTAAGAAACAAGGTGTTTCTTTAGTTTAGTCGCAATTACAATGCTTAAACTAATTATTGAGAATACGTCCACTGACATCAGACATAAAATGTAGGGTGTACTTCAATAGTTCATCATTCTACAATAGCTTTAGTCTAGTGTTTAGAAAGATACCTACTAGAAATTTGTAGGTAGATACATACTAGAAGCATTTATTACGGTAGGTATACATACGAGATTTCGGAAGTACGAAACAGGTGAAAGATGGTAGTGATACATATTATTATGCTGTCTACTATAAAATATGTAGGTAACCACAATCAGGTCCCTTGCTCCTGTGAGTCTGATCATGGAAC
The DNA here is from genome assembly GCA_036851915.1 of Ptenothrix huangshanensis. Lineage (NCBI taxonomy): Eukaryota > Metazoa > Arthropoda > Collembola > Symphypleona > Dicyrtomidae > Ptenothrix > Ptenothrix huangshanensis. The sequence continues at coordinate 7,748 of JAAXYX010000471.1, forward strand.
AAATGATGAATATAAGAACTGATGAGCAAGAGAATTCTTGCATTACGCTCATTTAAGCCTTCGTATGACTGACTCAACCAGAAAAAAATTATAATTTAATCAAACACACGAAATATCAAGATATTAGTTTAATCACTTTTTTCTAAATTCAATAATTTGCCAAATTGATATTTCTATATCCACTACAGTTCATACGTTATTAGCACAACAGTTGGTAAGTACAGTATGTGTGCTTTAGCATAAACATCATTTACGACGTCTTTGTATTCAACTTCCGTCGATGCATTTAAACGGGGACTATTTATATTACTGGAAGGGATGTACGATAGTAGAAGTTATCTTGACGAAAAGTAACTTCTTACTTCTTCCATCTATTGTTTTCATAGTCCCATTTAGAAGACAGACCATCAACGGGGTCGACGCGAAGGTCAATCATTCTTCTCAACTGAGCCTGGCGATGTTCCAACTCTAATGATTTGGGCTGTGGTGGGTAAACTGAAATTCAAAAATGATAAATAAAATAAAAAATGGAAAAAAATACAGAAACTTTTACCAGAAAAATCTGATGTTCCGCACAACGAACAAAAACAAACTTACCGTATAATTTCATCAACAAATAACCCCACCAACTGAGAGCGACAAAACCTAAAGTGCAACCAAGAATTGACTTCCAGTGACCAGTTGGGGCTCTCATTTCACTGTATGTTTGACAGAAGCTTGCTCTGTAAAGAGCTTTCTTCTCCTCAATGCTTAGCTTTTTCCAATCACCTCGTTCCTTTTCTTTTATTGCCTAAATATCACAAAAATTGAACCATTAGCATATAATAAAAAATAACAAAATAATCGAACTACACGCATTGTAACATTTAAATTAGGTAACTTGGACCTAAACCCCTAGTATTTAGATCCCGTGCAAGTTGTACTACCCTGATTTCGCAGAACCTAGTTGTAAATTAGGCAAAATGCTAAGTTCTTTCCGAAAATTTACACCGAATGGGTAGACATTCTGTTTTATTACAAATGAATATGTGGGTGCCTATATTACTCTAATCTACAAACTCTACGCTTCATGTATACAAAATTAAAGACTTATGAAAAGTATTTCATTGTGTTTATTTACAGTGGAAATACAAGTGTACAATGAAGCAACTACAACTATAAGTTTCAAATAAGCGCAGGAAATTCTATTCAAATTCAATTTTCCAAGAATTCTTTTTCATCCGTTAATATCATCATTCATTACCGTCTGATACAAAAAATGAGCATTTTAGACGTCTCAAAATGTGTTAAAAATGGTGTATATCACATTAAATCAAGTTGAGATCGAATGCTTGATCAGGTGGGGTCAATGTTCCATAGAATTAGATAATCTTAAACTAACTGACTTACTTGAATATCACTGGTGATTTCCTTAAACCGGATAGCTGGGAATGGCAACATAATACGGTCGACATAACCAGCCTCGCCATTGACTCCATAGCCTACTACTTCTCGGTTGCCGATTTTGGCTCGGTTATGTACACCTGCGACTTGTTGGAACAATGGAAGCTGGGTGGGCTTCAATTTAGTGGGGACACGTAGCAAGTTTCCTGCCATTGTGTGATTGACCTGAAATACAAATACAAAAACAAAATTAATATTGAAATACGTAAATTCAGTGCTCTGTTGCAGGGTTAAGTCCTCAAAAAGGCAAAGTTACAGATTAAATTTATAATGTTAATAGGATGTACACACCACTACAACAACGATAAGTATGATCTCAACTCTCAGTCAGATAACGGCAGGAATTTAGTTTCCAGTAATGTAATCTAATTTACAAAACTAAGCTAATCCCATTCCGTGAGATAAAGATAGCAAATCACTTGTGGTCACATTTAATGCACTAAATAATAGCTTAAACCGACGACTCGCTAAAGGCTGGCTAAACGCACCAAGTACATAATTAAATTCATAACTTGCCGGCATTTTGAATATATGTACCTGCTACACTACCACTACCACTGCAGAGTGCACATCCTTTTTCTGAAATAATTAATTATAGTCCTAAATGAAAATGTGCCTCAATGAGCTTTGAAAATGCGAATCAAGCCTATAATTTGTATCTATGCTATAAGTTTACAACGACCACGAAGATGAATAATTACAAGCTATAATCTTCCCAACCTAACCTCACATCCTAGTCATCAGTCATGCATTCCAGGGTACTTTGTATTACGAAGTAATTATTTCCTACCTTTACCAGCATCTAATACTGAATACTAATAACTAATCCGTTCAAAATCTCCAGCTCTGCGAAGTCTAAAGTAAATCAAAACACCTTACATTACTTTACACGAATCAAATCCGTTACTCAACCATCAACCGACCAAAGTCCTTATCTAAGTCCACCATTTTTCGCCAAACAAAAAGAGTTTCATGCATAGCTATCCCAGCCACCAGGACCAATACAAAATCAAACTATTCTACAAATATACATACAATTTCCAAAGTAAAATGTGCCAAAGTTTATAATAATTTCTGTCCACATACTAAAACCCATACATTAACTCTCCCAATCCCATTGATGCGCTTAAACAACTAAAACAAATAGCAACAGCCAAACACTTTACACCACCTTTAATGTTTGCACTGCTATTCCACACTATTTGTACTTGTATGATGTATCGACGTATGATTGACGATACCATCTCTAACCCTAGAAAGAACCCACACCAGAATCAGTACTAGAATTACAAAAACCGAATTCCAGCCTCCAATTACAATAATTTCTAAAGTCCTTCAAAAAATAGCAAAATTATCATATAAACCCTAATTAAAAAATAATAGATCCTTTTCAAAATACTCATGAACAAAATAAATCCCTTAACATATGATCAAGCGAACACAAGTACACACAAAACAAGTAATTAGAATTAAAATCGAAAGTAGACCGTACTGACTACAAATAATGTTGAATGAGATTCTGTGATGTGGATGTGGTTGGTAACTCTACTATCAACTATTTTGATTCGGGGCTTGGACTTGGTACTTACAACTACAACTTACTTACAAATCTAACCCAATACAATCCAGTCCAAATTCAATCCACTTATTATTATTGTTAGAAATGTTAGGGAGACCAAAAACTCGTAAATTCAAAAAGTGCTATGAAAATACCAAATGACGAAATTGTTTCTGGTAGTTATGAATGGAAATTACCTTAAGAACTGGTCCGACTAAAGTTTTTGGAAAAATGAATCCACTATTTCCTATATTTTATATGCCAGTCAGATGGCTATTTGCAAAGAAGTCCTCACACATTCAATTTGCCAATAGCACTACGAATGGCGACGAGAGTGGAGTTTGTGCAGCTGCGCCTGTATGCATACAGAAAACCTTGCCAGGCATGTGTATCGTGATCACTCGCTCTACGGCTCTACTACTCGTTTCTTTAATTATTCCCTATCTACACCAGTGTATTCTGCAAACTTTACTATTCCCTTACACTTACCTTCCCAGTCACAAAGTCCCAAAGCAAAAGCTACGCCAGTTATCGTCAAAACACCGTCTTCTTCCTATTCATCCACAGTTCCAACCTTCTTTCACAGATGACTTGGCTATCAAACAGCAAAAATGGCTGGCAACTGCATACACTTGCTAATTCTACGGTAGAAGTTCTACCTTCACAATTCCCCTGTATCTCATTAACGATCAGTAGCGTAACCAGGCGTAGGCCACGTAGGCCTAGGCCCACAAAGGATTTTCAAAAAAAAACACCGCCTTTTTAACATTTCCACCAAAATGACGCATTTTAAAAATTTACACGAAAGAGAGGCAGTTTTTTTGCATGAAAGATACGAAGTTTATTTAAAATTTACACGAAAAAGACAGATTTTTTAAAAGAAAACGACGCAGTACTTTTAAACTGACACTGAAAATACGCTATTTTTTTATAATTGACACTGAAAATACGCTATTTTTTATACTTGACACTGAAAATACGCTATTTTTTATACTTGACACTGAAAATACGCTATTTTTTTATAATTGACACTGAAAATGCACCATTTTTTAAAATTGACACTGAAAATGCACCATTTTTTAAAATTGACACTGAAAATGTACCATTTTTTATAATTGACACTAGATAAGATGTTTTTTATTATTGGCACTAAACAAGACGCAGTTTTTTTTAAATTTGACACTGGATAAGTTTTTTCTGGGCCTACGCGAAAAAAGATCCTGCGGGCGCTACTGCTCTCACTCCCCGGTACCGGTATCCGAGTATCGGTTCGGTCTACAAAAGGCAAATGCAAATTCGGATATTTTCGTACCCAAGTTCCACAGCTCAACTGGAGGTCTGGTAAGGCTATTGCATAATTCAACTGCTGACAATGAACCTCCGTCATGACTACACTCATATCATAAAGCACACCTCACCACGTGCCTTGGAATGGTAACTGTATTTCTATGCTTTTAACTTAACAGTAACACTAACAACCAGCCATAAAACCATAATTTAATTGGCAGCTCAAGTTTCATGACACTTTCATAATAATTATATTGATATGGGTAAGCAGTTAATTATTCAAAAATGAATAGGCGTTAGAAAATTACTACAATTTTATTTTCGCCATGCAGTGCGCAGTGGTCGTACTTTGTAATTTATTTATTCGATTAAATAGCACAATAACAGTAACTGAGTAAGACCAAAACAATCGTAATTAATCATAAATAAGTGTGCTACATACACTTTCAAATAATTATTACTTAGCTCATGTAAATTACTGTTAGAAAAAAACGCAAAATTTCAATACATATTACAGTTACTTGCCCCAGCCACAGAATGACAATAATCATAATCGTAATAATTCATAATGCACAGGCATCCACTTACTCTATAGTTTATAGATATTAATTAATAATAGTAATCGTAATAATGATGATGATCAAGATGATGATAATAATGATAATAATTATAATCTTTGTTATTTACTTGTTTTATTTAGCATGTGTAATGCAATAATAATAACTGTATTGTGAGTTTTATCTATAAATATTCTCGATCGTATGAGTTTTTACCCCGTAAAATTATTATAATGAAAAACTACTAACGAGAAGACGAGAATCAAAAGTCAGTCAATATAATTCAAGATAAATAGGTGAATTTTCTTCATTGGCAATCACATTTTTCGTGTTACCCACTACAATAGTTTAGTTCCACAGTACACTATCAAGTCTAATGTGATTATAATTATAATAATACAAGCCATCATCGTCGTCGTCATAATTTCATTAGGAAAACCAAACAAGTTTTTTAAAAAGGAAAATAATGCTCATGATAAACTATATCATTATTAATTGTAGATTTAGTTGTAATAGTGTAGGTAGTAATGATTATTATTACTAGAATTATTACTACTAATACATCAATCTGATTTAAATGACAAACGTAGAGGAATTTCCCTCACTGTCACATATCCTATTCAAAGATTCAGAATGAAAGGAAGATTCACATCAGCTAAGTATTTATCGTTAATAATTTAGTACAAATAATGAAGATGAACTCGAAGTAAAGTTCACTTATGTATATTCTCACGACATACAATTACAAAGTCCAACTATGTGTTTCTTTTGTAATATTAGATACTATTACATTATCGTTGGTAAGGTAGATACGAGATACGATACCAATTAGTAACTTTCGGTTTCGCGAGTTTAGTCTCATTATAATTACAATAATTGGAACTTAATCAACTATAATTGTAGAATTCGAAATAAGCACGGCAGTTTTTCTATTCTTCAATAATTCTTCTCCCCCAGTTTTTTTACACAAACCTTTCTTCATTTGGCTTTGGTAAAAAAAACTTGAACAATTACAAGCAAGCTTATTAGTTAAATCAGTATTACTTAGTGGTATCTTAAGGGCAATTAAATATAATAATAATAATATTGATTTACACGAACAACACCTAAGCAAACACTGTCACCGCCTTCTATGTATTTCAATTCCTCTTCGCATTTCTATTCCTTGACGTATGTATCTATCAACATCAACTCCATTGCACTTCAATGTAAAATGCAAATTCCGATCTGACTACCGAACAGGGCTTAACATTTAACACGAGTTCGCTTCCTAACCTTCCATATGATCATTATTACCATTAAAATTGAGTAGTCTTTTTTATCATTAAATTATAAGTCAAGCTAGAATACAAAGCTACTTCATTAATCATTACCTATTTCGAGATGAATTCACCATGTTAACATTTATTTTTATTCATGGTATATTGTATTTTAACTCTATAGATAAACGATAAACATATTCGTTTTAGACTGCCTACTTTTCATTAAAACTAGGGAAATTAATTAGTGTTACATTAAATACCTACTCCCTACGTAAGTATTTAGTTACTCAGTTCAGAGAGACCTTGATAAAATTATACCGTAACGGAATTCACATGTATGACAATGCGCTAGTTACTGAACAAAATGACCTAAATAGTCTGGTCAAACTGTCTACCCTTAATAAGATGGAATGAATACTATTAAGTACACAAAGGTAGTTACAAGAAATTCACACATTCCGCTTCTAATTTTATACGTTTTTATATCTGCAGCTTTTTATTCGAATAAACATAACTGAATAAAAGATCTAACAATTACAGGGTAGGTTCGGTGTAATTCTGAGTTAAACGAAATAAAGGCTAGTTTTCATAAAATGTATACAGTTATTGTTACCATATTATACTAAAGTAATATAGCTATAGCTTCCCAGCTTCCCTCACAATGATTCGTCTTTGCTAATCATTCTATTTACAAAACAAAAATAACCTAAAGAATTTTTACTTAATTACTTATCGCTTATTTCAGTGTTAACGTTGTTCCATTAATGAACTGTCACGCTACCAAAAAGTGACATAATCGTTTTATTCACCTGATTCGAAACTTAGGTCAAAGAGGTACGATACAATTTGTAATGCGTACCACTGTTTTAAATCACTAAAACAATTTATCGACAGTACTATATGTGAGTAATACATGATTACTCCAGTCATATTAATGTAATTTCACATACATATCGAGACATCGCAGGACACTTAAAATGTAATAATAGTTACATAATTCCCCTAATACAACAGATTCTTGATTAATATCGTAATCATGACAAATTTGAAATTATAACCATCAGCAGCATATGCGTACCCACTACCATGAATAGGTACTTCATTATTAACCAACAAGATAGTGTATAAAAATCTTTATCAATTTGAAAAGAAGCAAAAAGTTTTGATCCAAGTAGAGATAATATTAAGCCGTTCAAAACACAGCAATATTGAAAGCTGTGGTATTCATTGCACTGAGTAGAAGTGCTTCTTTACCTATATTCAAGTAATGCATGGCTGAATATCTTATTATCGAACTTGCTCGCAAATTATACCACGAAAGTTAAAAAAACGAATAAAAATTTGAAATTCATTAAAACATTCGGATTGAACTCTACTCCCTACAACAAGGAAACATTTGCTAATATAATTACAATGATGATATTGCCTAGTTTTATAAAAAAAATTAACCTACGAAATTCTTGAAGCCTACCTAGTATCTAAGAATATGAATTAATCTATATAGATACACTGATTCCAAGAAACAAAATCCCAAGTATTCCACTGCTGTAGTATTGCTTACCTAATTAGCTAATATTTCTAGCAACATGATAAATGCAAATTAGGGAACACGAACGAGATAAACGACAACTTTACAAAATGTGTAAGATCGAAATCGAAAAAAACCAGTGTCAGCGGTTCGTAAGAACTCGAATACCTTTTCCGAATCTCACCAGACGTATTTAGAAGCTTGCACTTTACGTTGCGTATCTTTTTGTCCACAAACGAGCAACTCTATCATGCTCTTCGCGATTTTGGAGATACTGCGTGGCAATAGAACCAACCAGTGGATCGGCTAAAAAAAGAAAATACATATTGCAACTATACTTATGTCTCTCGTTATACTTCAAAAGGACGAACCTCACAATAACATTATGATCATAAAATCTCCAGATAAACTCAATATTTACCTGGATTGCAGTCCGTCAGCAATGAGCATATAGACAAAAGGACTTTGGAAATGGTTAGTGCTGGAGACCAATTGTCTTTCAAAATGTCCAGGCAGATAACTCCTTGACTATTTATGTTGCAATGGTAGATTCGGGTTCGGAACGTAACCTGTGAAGAAAGAAAAAAGCAAGTAGAATGAATTCGTAATCTATATATAATACAGTTAAGTTTTCCTGCAAAATCAACTACAACTTAAGTTGTCTTCCTGAACTATTCCCTGAAAAAGCAAGATTTCGGCTCATTTATTTGGTTTAAGTATATCACGGACTTTAATTCATGAACCAGAACTAAAATGAACGATTTTATACTAGTCTTCAAATGTGATATCTGGCCTCTTGAATTGGCATAAAAACGTATCCAGACAGGAATTACTGAAATATCTTTGAAAATGAAACAATAGATCAAACTGTCTAATAATATAAGTTATTTGAAAAGTACTTGCATGTCTTCTCGGAGCGATTATATTGTGCTGGGCTTAAGTAAGCTTAATGACATAAGCGAGTAGACAGTTGGACACTAAATTGTCTGAGGCAGCGCACATGGTTATTCTTATTTACATGTTATCAATAAATAATTACTGTGACTGTATAAACTAACAACACAAGCACCTATATCTATATCTATTTTAACTCAAGAAAAGAAACCTCTACCATCAATTTACTATAAAAAATAGAGAATGTCTAAATTTGAATACATTTATTTATAGCATAGCCATTGACTACGCTGACTATATTCGGATTAACTCACCATTCAGCCAACATATCTACCATTAGCACTTTATTTAAATTATAAGTATGCACTGTACGCATTTGCAATACTCTATGATAACAAAACCGAAAGGGTCACGTTCGTGGTTTGTAGGGGTGGGTCTACTGTTACAATGGGTTTACTACTAGGGATTTTGATCTTAAGATACACATTCAACATTAATTCCGGAAAATAGTACCGCTGCAATAGAAAATGATGATGTTATCATGAATGAAAGTCTTCTATACCTACACCCAAGTATCGTAGCACATACCAACAAATATAAATTCTTCCTACATTTTAAAACCAATAAATATTTACCTTCGGTGGTTTGAATGGGTATTCAGGGGAAAAATGAATATCAAGAAAGAAGACTCCTCCTTCGTACACAGATCCTGGGGGTCCTAGAATTGTGGATACCCATTCGTATAAATTGTCACCCTTTGGTCCAGCGCTGCAATTTGGGGGAGGATCCAAGGTTATTTCAGCCAGTTCTTTTTGAATTCTGTAAAGTAATAATGACCAGATAACATAATCAATCAATCCAATCTACACAATATGCAGTAATCCCTACTCAACTAATAAACAAATATACAAACGAGATTAGCCACGGTATCAACAACCAACTACAACAAATTGACTGATAAAGACAACGACAATACGCACGATGAGGACAAATAAGACGCAGGGTGAAGGTTCATTTGTCTGTACCATTCCCTCATCTCGTATATTCCCCACGTCGCACATTCAACTTTTGACTTTCAACTTCAGTTCGGACATTTCACATTCCAAATGTTACCGTGTCCACAAAACAATTGACACTTGCCCACAAGAATTCACTGGTCCCTATTATATATATTACGACTAAAGGCTCATGTCCACTTCACTTTATCAACCAAGTAAAGGTAAAGTTTCTACTTTGTGACCATGGTTACGTATGTGCTTACTAGAGAACTAAGTTGTACTTTAACTTTAATTTTGATACTAAAGTGAAGTGGAAATGAGCCTTAAAACGTAAGTACTACAATACCACAACACAATCAAATGACAATGATAATCAACCATAACTATCCTAATCTTGCCACTCCGACTTGTGACTTGACCGCAACTTGATCATGAATTGCCAATTGCTCCTCACCAACCAAAAATCTTTGTATAATGTAATTATAATACGAAATTATACGTGATGCTATAATTACGTACATGGCACCGCTCATTGTTTTTCTCCTCAGACAGATCAACGATCTTGACTACAGTTATAATTACAAACCATCACTCACTCATTAATCTTGATTACTGTCTCTAACTTACCGCTTCGCAGAAGTAGACAATGCTTTGGACATTTTCGGGTTTGGTCTGGGCTCACGCGGCGTATCGGATTGACGAGGAGATTCCGTGTTTCTTCTTCCACTGCTATTATTACTGCTCCCACTGCCGCTACTACTACTCCCCGAGCTCGGTCCAGCACTGGACATAATTACTTAAAGGATATTAAATTGCAAGTTGGAGTCTGACGGCCTACCACGATTGACGATTAGTTAGCTGAAGGCAACCAAACTATGATTGTGATTATGACTACGTTAATGGTATCAATGGAACACAACACAATACAATAGGGATCGAGACGACTGTGTGTGTAGTGTGTGTGAACGAAAGAGAGGAGTTGCTTCTTCCCTAACCAACAAAATCTAGAAACTATTTCAGCCCAAGTCTAAGCTCAGCTTCAAGCTTTACCAGAGAACCACAATAAGCCGACGGATTTATTTGTTTCCTTCGCGATGGTTTGTTATTTGCTCATTGCCCGTGTGTCAGTCAAAGCCACAGCACAGCACAGCGGAAAGTCAGGTACAGACACAGGATCATAACACACAATGCTTTACGACTGCGTTATCTCCACACACCGAATTCCTCCACTGTTATTGGCTCGTCTCCTTCCGTCCCGCGAAATTCTAACTCCCCAGCAGCATGAACTTGTCGTGCGTGCCACCATCCTTCTGTCCAGGGAGCGTTCGTAAACGAAGTTATTTTTAATATCTTAATTTTCACTCCCTTCCCCCCTGAATCCCGCTATTTTTACGATTTCGTAACGTTTCAAGGTCTAGCTACGACGATAGATTCCAGCCCATTACCCTCTTTTCCGTAAATTTGTTTATGAACGCACCCTTACCACCTTCTTACAGTACAGTGTGCTCCACTTGTGCCGCACTTGAAAAGTCACGAATGCCTTTGCATTTGCATCCCATTCAATGGCAATTCCATGCTGACTCTCACTCCGAGTCCGACTCCTCTCTCGTCCTCATCTTAATCATCAAGTCCAAGTCATCCCATTAGGTATTTCTTGTCTCCCAAAGGCAGGAGGCATTATGCAATGTTTATAGTCGCAGGCAAAGTAAGTTAGCGATCACTATCAAAGATGCAAACAAAGAGATACTTTCCACTACTCTACTACGACTTGACTTGGTCTTCACGAGAACAACAACTGACTCAATGCACTTTGCTAGGCGTAACAAAAACAATTCAGGGATTTCAATTTCATGGTGTGGTACGGCTTGGATGCATGGCATGGCCTGGCTTGGGATCTTGGGATCGAACAATCCATGGTTCTTTATTCTTCACTTACCTTTTGCATCCTGATCATTGTAGGTCTAAGTAGGTTGTAGAGTAGGTTGGCTTTGGCTTCTTCAGCAATGGGACTCGACGTTATGGTTATAGGTATTATATAAGCAGAACCCATTCCCTCCATGGCAGTTGCTTCTCCGCATCCAACTCAGTCAGTGCCAGAGTAAAAAGTAGGGTTGCAAGAGGTCCCGGAACGGGTAGAAAGGGTATTCGGGGATAGGTATGCCCCAGAACTTGACTGTCAGAAAAAATGAATTTTTTTGCCATTTATACTATACAGTTAATATTTATGCATTTGAATATTGTGGGTGTAGGTGGATTGCAGCTTTCTTATATATACGAAATAAGTATTGACAATATAGCTGTATATGTAAATTAATAAATGAGAAGAAATAATTATAGCAATTATTAGTTTATTTATACACTATTTATTGACTTGAATCTTATTTGTCTATTATTTACTTACTTATTCCTGTGATGTTTACATATTATTTACAGAAGATAACTAAGAGTCTTTTAATAGAAGGTTTGCCACTTCCTTCATTTTTATATAATAAATCGTTTTTTTGGGAAAATGTTAGGAAATGCTACGGTTGGAATTCAAACTTAAATTAAACGCATCTGGTATAACACCAACAGATTTTTACCAGATGACGGTATCAGATCCAGGCATCCAGGATACATAATGGACTGCGCAGTGTTTGTTCTGGAGTTCTAGTATAATAATAGTAATAATATATACTATAATAATAGTATGCTGTGTCCTTAAGGGCAAACACGGATTTGTGTCAGTCAATTTATTTTCGAATAAATTTTGTTCTCTCTCTTAACGTCAGCTTGATGAATCCCTATTTTTCACATCAGGGTAGTATTATTATGCCTTATAAAATTAGTGCTGTAATTTGTGCAAAAACCCGGAACATTGCTTGTTAATTTCGTCTGTATATTGTGCACAAAACAATATTGTTCACAACATTTAAGTACGAGGAAAGTACGGAAAGTTGAATTTTGCAAACATGAATTTGTGCACAAGATTTGGTGGCGGATTTGTGAATACCTCCCTCCTTAATAAAGCTGGAGCAAAATCGATTGGATAATTACTTTTAATCAACGTGATAATATCCACCAGCTAGATTTTATAAAATTATAAAAGGTCTATGTAAAAATTCAGCACATGTGCATGACATTCAATAACATAGGTATACATACATAAAAAACGTGAAATTTGATTCACAATATCTTTGTTAGGGGTGGAGAGTTGGAAAGTCACCAAAACCAATTGCACACATTTAATGTAGAATCATTTTAAAAAACTGCATATAACGAAATATAAACAAAACGAAATATTAACACGTCTGGTAACCTCAAAAATACGCATACATATATTGTCAATGTTGTCATATTGTTATTTGTTTTGTGCACAAATTTTCCGGGTATTGTTTTTGTGCACAACCAAAGTTACCAAGTTTGTTTTGTTGTTGTTCGCAACAAGAATAACTTAAAGAACTTGAAGTTCGTTAATTAAATTTAAAACTCCCTTTTCAAAATTCTAAACAATGGACTGTGAAAACATTTTTTACAGTCCATTTGTGATTCATTTTGAAAAAGGGAGCTTTAAATTTAATTGGGGCAGCATTGAGTTTGGAATCATGTGTGTACAGACCTATTTGACATGGGTCTCAAAAAATGTCCCGGACAGAAATAAATATGTGGCAACCCTAAGTAAATCCCTAAAGTAAACAAGGGACAGAACCAGTTCCAGATCCAGAATCGGGAAGCACAAGTTCGCAGGAATGTCATGCAGCATTATGACGTAAATACCTTGCTGCCTTCTACTTCGGAGAATGTCTTATGATGACAGGGATCAAGGTAACACATATTACGCCAATATTAGCACCACATATGTAATATGACGATTCACATTCAAAATTGTCATTATATTGATACGCTCCAGTCAGCGTATATTCTATTCATCATTGTCATCGTCATCGTTATGATTCCTCTGAACAACAAAGCGAAAGTAGTGTATGCAATTGTAGATGGTTAGTAGGTACAGAGAGAGTGTGGGTGAATTGTGGCTTATTATTAATTATTAGTTAGGTAATGCTAAAATTACTATAAATCTTCTGGCAAGTCAATAGGACACGCCGTGATAATTTGAATTTTTATGAAGTTGTAAAACCTGCTGACAATTATTATAACTCAGAGTAAGCTCTAATAAATTATTGCTGTTAGAACCTAACCAAGTATGAACGAACAACTGTAAAACTACGGGGAAGGTGTAAAATGCAGACAATGTTGATTAGTTATGAACGATAATGACTACTCCAAAACTGTGATTTGGAATCTATAAAATAAAACGTTTTAAAAGAGTAATAGAAATTAGAAGGCACGTGTTTTAACTCTACTACAGGTTGATAACAGGTGTACCGTGAAACCTCCATTGCTCGCAGTTATTTTATTCCTCACATTGAATAATTTCAGGTGAAAAGTCTTATGACGCGGGTTCAGCAGACTGCGGACTGAAGGTATAGAAATAATTCCATGTCGGCGCGATGTACATACGGAAGCATCCCTTTCACATATACTTACATACAATTCTAGACAGTATAGGTATGTATATACGGTAGGAAAAAGCATTGCCCTGCGATTATCCAATTACCTTCTTAAGTGGGCATTTCATCGAGTCAGAGAGACCAGAACCACAATTATGTTTTTATTCTCAAATGTTTTAAGTTAGCATTGTCTAGTTTTTGTTTGTTTACCATCGATCTGCGAATTAGATAGGTATTAAATCGCTATTCCTCGTTTCCGGGTGCTAGAATTTGTGTAGTATATAATTGACCACGGAAAGTTTCGCCATTGTTACCAAAGAATGAAAAAGGACTATCGATATTCATTTGAAAAAGGTAACACTAATTCCATCGAGTTTACAACGGGAAATGTGAAGACGTTTTTCTTTCGGTATTTCGGAGTACTAATAGTCGCAGTCATGCTGTACTGTGATGTGATTATTTATGGAGCACAAATACCAACGCAATCATATGCCGTATGGATTTAGTATACACCTTCCGAAGCTGTGCCTTACTATCTTTTGTGGCCATTCCTGCATTATGTAATGGGATTTCTATTCAAGTGGATGTTAAAGCGAATGAGATAATGCATTGCCACATAATGGCAAATAAATAATACCTATACCTATCTTGAGTATTAGGACATTTTCACAGAATTCTAAAACTAACACGGTGAATGACTTTCTCGATTATATCATCAGTTCCAACAAAATCTAACGCAATTTACCCATTATTATGTAATATTCTATACCTAAACTTAGAAAACGAATTACATCCCTAGGTGGTCTGTAGGTAAATTATAGAAGGTAATTACATTTATCTGTAATTGCCTGATCTATATGTATGTATTCATTGATGAATTTTGGAAGCTACTGGAATGAATGTGGTATGCTATGTTCATGCTCACCGTCAGTGTCAGCATAGCTGATTAAGTGAGAATAGAACTCAAAAAACAATAGAAAATATTGACTTTAAAATAAATTATCTTCATCAAGTGATTACTGCATATACCACATCTCGTTAGTATAATGCAACCGGACAACACGTGGTTTTGGAGCCTGCAAAATCACGTCATGGATTGGGGGAGTCGGTAATAACATGATTTTGGATGCTAAAAGATGAGAGTAGAAGTTACAAGAGAAGACAAATAGACATTGGCGATGCATGACGTATTTTTTCAAGCTCCCTTAATGGTTTGCAATTTGCAATACTGGAACATTCGGTAGGCTAACGATAAGTTGGAACATAAAAAGTCCGTGGTATCGCATGACGTGATTAGTATAAAAGCGCTGACAATGAACCGAACTAATGGTCATTACATTCGAGCATCAGCGACCAACGTTACCTTGCATAGCTTATCGATTCACCGTCATTAGTTTATCATAATGGGTAAAGATCATATTGTGTTATCCGATGGACAGAAGATGCCCATTGTTGGTCTTGGGATGTGGCAGGTACACAAAACTTAATTACTCACAGTAACACTAATAGTAAATAAGATAATCCACCTAATTTAAAATACTTTGATTGGAGTTGTGTCTACATTATACAATTAGGTTATTAGGTACTAAGGTAAATATAATCATTTAGTATAATATTGACATTCTCCATACAGGCTGATGATCCCAAGGAAGTCGAAGATGCCATAGAGAAAGCATTGAATGCTGGCTACCGTCACTTTGACACTGCAACCCTTTACCAAAACGAAGATATTCTTGGCAAAGCATTAAAAACTCACTTGGACTCTGGTAAAATTAAGCGAGAAGATCTCTTCATTGTTACGAAGGTAAGCCTGAGAAATTTTATCAACTTATGTCAATCTGCTTCCTCAGTATTTACAGGCCTGATCTAATTTTTATTTTCGATTTATAAAATTCAGCTCCCATGGAACGCCATGCACCCTGAGAGAGTGAGCCGATTTTTGAAGGCATCTTTGGAGAGACTTCAACTAGACTATGTGGACTTGTACCTCTGCCATTGGCCCTTGGCCGTGAAATATGTTAGTGATGAACTTTTAAACCCAATAGTGGATGGTAAGTATGAAGTAGACCCTACTAGTGATTTGGAAGCTGTGTGGAAAGCATTGGAAGAGCAAGTAGACGCTGGTCTTGCAAAATCAATTGGCATTTCCAATTTCACTCCATCACAAATTGAGCGTATCATGAAGATTGCTCGCGTTGCCCCTGTAAACCACCAGGTATGTACATATACCTCCCTAATACAGACTGCTTCAATGCTGTAATTACACTGTTAGTACATATATATATTTAAGCATATAGCACTGTGCCTGCGTGCTTCACCTGTCCTATCTTATCTCTCTTTCTATTTTGTTAATAACCTCACTCATTTGGAATTGCTTTAGTTGATTAACCTTACATACCTATGTAACTACACGATCCAAAATACTATATTCGTACTCAGCTACAAATAAGCTAAGCTGTGAATGCAAGATCAGTAAGGGATATACACTTGATTAAAATAGGATAGTCAGTTTTTACGGTGTACCTACATTTTGCATTCCTGTTTCCTGTTACTGACTAGGTGTGTTATTTTTGGACTCCAGATGCCGACCTACATTGGCAGATAGGAGTGTTACCTATTTAGTACAATGCCTCGTATCACAATTTCAAAATAAATCTAAATCAAGCTAATTTAATACCATATTATTTTGAAGTAGTGTCACCAAAAAACTACGTATATAACATGCAAGTATATACACTATTTTTAACCGATTACTGGAACTCGCTTTTTTCTAGATTGAAGTTCAAGTTTACTTCCAAAATAGAGAAATAATTGCTGCCAGCGAGAAGCACAATATATCAATCTGTGCCTATGGACCTTTGGGATCTCCTGGAAGAAGTGCATACAATTTCAACGGACAGTAAGAAAAGAATTCACACACGAATAATGGGGGTAAACCCGTTGGCTTGTAAATGCCGTTGTACTTTCTAGATTTGTACAATTGTAATTATTTCAGTGGAAATTTTTTAACATTTCTATGGCATCGGTTACAAATTGTAGAAATGTTAGGCATTTACATGCAAACGGGTTTCCCCTTAATATGAAATGTCTCTATTGCATGCATTTTGAACACGCCTGCGAAGTTTTACGAATGGCGACAAATTGATAATGATAAAATAATATCTTTCTGTGTCCTTCCAATCTAGATCATACTATGTTCCCCCATTATTTGAGGACCCAACTGTTGTAGAGATCGCTAAAAAACATGAAAAAACGCCAGCTCAAATTTTACTTCGATTCATTGCTCAACTTAACATAGCAGTAATCCCAAAAAGTACAAATGCCCAGAGACTGCAGCAAAATATTGATGTAATGTCAATCAATATCATTCTTTTATTTTAAAGTTTTAGTATTATGCCGTGCTAACGTTGCTAGCATCACATTAAAAAGTTATACAAGATATTCATTTCTCTTTGATATAGTATATAGGTATATCAAACATATATATCAGACACATAAGAAGGTTACATTTGTTGTTACTAGATTTTGAAATTTGAACTAACGGAAAATGACATGGAAGCGTTGAAGAAATTGGACAAAGGAGAAGCTGGTCGGTCTTTCCAGTCATTACCTGGGTAAGATTCCTATGGAAAGCAGTAAAATGATCTTACAGTTATCCGATTACGTGACGAACTTTTAATTACCTACTGAATTAGTTATCAGTTTATTTGTTGTGAACAAACTTTTGATTATGCTCTGTAGTAAATTAATTGATGGCATTTATTATTTTAGAATGAGTGACCATCCAGAATGCCCATTTTAAATATGCGCCGCACTGAGGTGACGTTGAGCTATGTATAGAGTGCGTATGTACATGCCGAATTGTGCACAGGAAGCGGAACCTGGATGCAGAAGTGATACAGAATTATTTACTGCTAACATTGTTTCCTTTTCTATGGTGCTTATTGTTTGTAGTATTGTAATCAATATTTACAAATTACAAATTAAAACGATCATCTTCGCATTATAAGTATGGGCATGTGTGTGCTTCTTTCACTTCTTGATGTTTTTGAAAAAGCTTAAGCGAGCGCCTCTTTATTTACAGCATATATATCTCAGCACATTAAAATGCTGCATGATTAAATCACGTACCTAATTTAAGAAATGATAATTTATTTAGAAACGTCGCTTAATTATAAATTATTAGCATACTCAATAAATCTTCCCGGGTCAACCGATGGCCAGAGTTTCGGACTCTGTTAAATATAAAAAGGACTACTTGGCAGCTCCTGAAGTAATAATTACTAATAAGACTGCTCACGTGTTAGAGCTGTCACGCAGCTTCCGAATTGTAACAAAGTCCTTTTGTTTTGTACTTGCTTATTTGTTGGAGTCCCAACTCCAACTATCCGGAAAATCGTTGGGTAGGAATTTACTCAATAATGAGAACGTATACATGCTTAAAAGGAGAGTAAAATTTTCAAATGCAGTTGTTGCACTTATTCACTTGTGTACTTTTACTGCTATCTTAATTCCTTTACATGAGGCACTCAACATGTGCGTATCAAATCAAGAGTGTGACATTTCAAGAAAGTCACTTTTGACATGAGACTTTTGTGTTTTGTGACAGTGCATAACGGTACCCCGCCTCGACTTGTCACTTACTAGCCTAATCCTCTGCCCCTCCTTATGTCGTTTCTTCGGACTCCGGAATGCCTAATTTTGTATTCTTTCTTGTTGACATGAAATGAACTTGTAAAAGTTTTGCCATCTGCTTGGTATAATTATATGCCTTCCTAAGTCCCAAGAAGATTTTACGTAAGTACCGAGGTATTTACCAGGTCAGATAATATATATATACATACTTGCTACATACGTAGTTTGTTCAATTTTGAATTAAAACACAGAAAATGTGATACAAAGGATCCAACATTGATATGATGTTTTAAGGTGACAAGGGAGTTAAATGAGTTGACCAAATGCGTTGACCCCCTGATCTTGAGCCCATGGTAATTCACACGAGTAGCACAAATAGGTGAAAACCTACTATTTCGTTGAAAAATTATCTTCTAATTCAACTTTCTTGCATTCCTAGTATACTTGAATTTATTCAAAGGTAAATAAATACAAACAAGTGTTACAAGTCATTACTTTAGTATTACGCTCATACATTTCAAAATATTTTCCACGTCCTAGAAGCTACTACCTACATGGAAATTATGGGTTAATAAGTACATGATACAATCTAAGCAAGTAGTGTAAGCTAGTACTCAAATATTTCGGGCTAATTATTTCGTGCCAATTACAAGCGATTACACCAACTGCTAGCTTTATTTTCTCGTCCAACTTGATTAGTGTTATTGTAACACTGCGCGTTACATGCGAAAATTACCTCGTTCAACTATAACTATAATTAAAAACCACAGCGTTGTTCTTATAATTAATGATGCAAAAATATTATGTATGGATGTAGGTAAGTTCCTACTTATCAATAACGTCTTGATCATGGCAGTAATGATTATGTATTTAATTGAACCTCTGTTTGTAAGTACTTGCTTTATTTTCCAAATAAAAATTATTATTTTTGGGCTAAAAATAGGATATTTAATTCGAACTTTTTATCGTACTTATTCCATATAATTATACGGAAAGCAGAAAGTGCAAGTCAACAAAAGTTAACATGAAACAAATGAAAAACTTGTGACAAAACGCAGCTCCGTATGCAATATGCAAGCATACTGATGCTAGGGATCATTGTAGTTACTATATAATGGATGCAAGTAGACAAAGTAGCAGACAACAGTCCTTGGAACAAAAAAATGTTTGTAATTAATACTCATGAAATACGTCTTTCTCACTTCCAGTTCGATGCAGTAAAGATGTAGGAATCCCATGGAGAGGGGTACACATTTACACATACGTGGGAGCTGACAAGAAGAGACTTGTAGATGCAATGGGAGCTGTGAATCGAATCGAATCCAACATCGAACATCCTATACGATGAAGCCTGGAGCACAAAAGCAAAAAAAAGATAAAACTAAACTACTGATTGTGAATATTGTTCCTTTTCGTTGTTCCTGTTATGAATAATGTGTATGTGCCTAAATATTTCTCCAATCGTATCAACCTCAATGTGTCGAATCTTTGAGCTAACAAAAACATGTCACTGTCCATACTGTATACAGTTTTGATTGATTGATGTTTATTTACACAACTAATGGAAGCCACACATTTTCTCCACTCATTTTCATCCCCTGCCATCATCATCATCGTCAATGTTGTACTCCCTCATCTTACTTCGGCTGCTGTGGACCACGATGCTTTCCATAGCACATTAATCTTTTAGGGATAGTGGGAAACGTAACTATACCACAGACCTATGAGATTACTTTGTTTCACAGTACACAGTACGCATTTAGTTGTAGTTACGACTTGAACAAAAAAGTATTTAATGTCACAGTATGTAGAAACGTTTTGTTATCTTATAGTTAGTAGGAATACAGTGTACTCTGCATTGTTTTGTTGGTGAAAAGTACACAATTATACATATAGGTAGATACTTAGCTAGGTTGGCTAGGTGTCTAATTATATTACATTATAAATAATATCCTTCCCGTCTATTTTCTTACGATATCAACTAGAATGTAATTGTGAATTATTTGTTGTTTGAAGTGGGAAAATCCGAATCGGAGTCACTGAGGAAGATATTCGGTTGGATAGTTGGGAAGATTGTCCGGTGGGACTTGTTATCCAATTACGCTCCTTCCACCCCAACGCTCTTTGTTAGTTTTGCCTGGAAGAGTTGACTTAACTAACTCAATTCAAAGATTTTCAATTCGATTATATTACATGGATGGAAACTACTAAAGAAACGTGAAAAGATTGTTTTTTCTCTTCCTCCCTTTTTTTCGTCGGTGGAACGATCGTCGTTGAAGATTCATACCATGTTTACGCTATGTTGAAGGCATACATTTACTATACTACATAGTTTGCACCTTCAATGATGAGATACCAAGTTCTCGTACAAACTCACTTCTTTCCACAACTTACTTATTCCTACGTCTATATCTATCTATAGAATGTATAATACGCAGAGGATTATTATGAGAAATCTTAAAATCTATTGTTTTCAAGCAATAGAATTATGCTTTTTATCTCAACTCACATTTTCCATTCCTAGTCACTTTTAATACTGTCTACGTCAACCATTGTATTTTCAATTGACAATGGGGATGTTGATTCATCGCTACTACTTCGACTGCGACTACTTCGTGCGATGTCGGACATGGACCGAGACACCATAACACAATCCCGACAACCTGGAATCGTACAACCTGACGGTGGCGGCAAGTGAAGTGGTCGCCCATAATTGATAGGATCTGGTAGACCTGGAGGCCCTGGAATTGCTGATGGGGGTTGTGGAGGTAGGGCAAAGTGGTAGAAGACGTTCGAGCTTGCCCACATTGGAGCAGTGTGATGATACGGTAATATTGCTGCGGCGGGAAAAAACGGCTCTGAACTAGCACCGTTTGATGGACCGGGTGCTAGAAGAGAACCCAAAGGTGGATTCCCATTATTGTGAAGATGCTCAGCATTGAATGGATGTCTGGAGGTGGTTGCATTCATTCGGGATTGTTGGGGACGAACGAATGCCGAAAGTCTTCTGGAATTTGAGATGAAATCATTCGAGGGTTTTCCAGTGGGATTCCAATTTGCAAGGTAAGACTGAAGTGCGTTCCCCGTACATCTAAAGTTTAAAAAATGCGTTTGATATCATACAAAACTAATATTTAATTTATTTAAGAATCTAGCTACAAACTGACAACTGAATATTTTCCGCTAATAAGCGATGTGCTACAACTCCAATCAGTCACCAAAAGTTACTGAACTATCCGGGTACACCCCATCTACCATTTTATTTCTACCAAGTTGCATATCACTTGTTCAACTCTACACATAAAGAGGAGTGATACATGATATACAAATGTTTAAAATATGATGGTCAGTTTTTAACGCATACTTTATTAAAAAAAATTATCTTCAGAACTACACTTGGTAGTCGAACCTCCCCCGTGTTTAGTTGTAGTTGAAGTTAGTGTATGGGAATGCGGATTATGTGGAGCTAACTTTTGAATTGTTTTCACCAAGTTATGATCATTTTGCAGTAGTACTTGATCCAGCAGTTCATCCTCATACGATGGGAATAATTTTTTCAGAATGTCTTTAGGTGTAGGGGGTTCCGGTGATGCATTTTTGTCTTCTGGAGTGCCTAAATTATGATGTGGGGATGATTTCTGTTCGTTGTACTCCTCAGGACTCTTTCTTCCGCTTTCTTTTGGAGGATTCGGTTCATTTTTGGCGAAGGAAGTTTTATGCTGTTGGGATTGCAGGGGAAATTCAGCGTCGGCTATTTTCATTCCGAAAATGGGTCCGGGTGGAAGGGCTTTCAACTGATTACCGGTTGCAATAGTTCGAAGTCCTAGTGCTACGGCATCCTCTGCTGCTTGCTGGCGTTTGAGTGCCACCTTAATTACCATTTAATTATTAATATTTAGGAACGATTCTTAATTTTCTCGTATGTGACGTAGAAAAGTTCGTAGTTTAAACGAGTTATCCGACAACTTAGTTTCATTTACAAGGTGAAAAACATTGGGGTGGATTTACTTTGAGCAAAATATGTAAAAACTAATAAGCAGTAATAATTTACCTACAGACCACGTTATTGGAAAAAGTTATTACAGGGAATTTATGGAAAGGGGCAATGTGTGAATAATTATGCAATAGAATTAACCTGTGCAGCCATGACCCTTTGTCTCTCCGCAATAAGATTACACTTGGCACAAGCACATATACGAAACCGGCAATGTTTTTTATGTCCTTTGAGCCATGAGATCACCCCATGATTACGACACCGTGCACACTTTGGTCTCCTTACTTTCTCCATGGAGAGGGAGAGTGGATTGAATCAAATTATTAACCAATGATCCAGTACGGAGTGCAACTATTAAATGTTGACTAGTAGGATAGATTTTAACGCTACAGTATAATACAAAGGTAATGATGATAATTAGAGTGATTTTGAGATTGGTTTTGATTTGAAGAGGACATGAGTGACGTAGACTTGGATGTTGATCTTGATCTGGCTGTTGTGACGATGGAAGAAGGAAGTTGTTGTAATCTTGTAGAGTTTCAGTGAAGAACTGAAAAAGTGTGAAAGAGTGTAAGTTGGAGTAAATGGTAAATCGGTGTTGGTGTTGTTCGCGGAGAGGTACTGTATAGTAAGCGGTAGTATGTAGAAGACCCACCGACGGCATGTCATGATCACATTTCTTGTCGGAGTTTCTATTTATTTTAACAATGTGGAAATGGGTTTGAGATGCTTTGGGGCATTGCGGCGGAATCAGGTTTCTTGTGGGCAAACATTTTTCCATCTGCCAATCTGATTAGGTCGGATCGTTCCTCCAATGTTTGCTCACTGATTCTGTTATGAATACCCAATCCTCAAGTAACCTACACTGTACTAATACTAAAAAGAAAAACTTCTCGTCAACGAGACTTTGTCAATTCATCCTCTGGTTCGGATGCTGGTTCTGGTCGTCAACAGTCAAGTCAAGTCAAGTAAGTCAAGTCAATACAATTGCACTGCATTTCCACCACTAGCATTGCCACTACCACCGCTACCACCCACCACTCACCATTCATACAAGACACACGAAGACAAGAGAAAATTCCCTCTCTTTCATTTTCATTATATCTATGGATCTATGACCTATAACTTTCCACTAGTATCCTATACTCGGTTTTTGGCTTGGTCCTTCGGATCCATCCGCATTTACTATCCATCGACAACCACAAAGCTACCCCCTCCCCTCCGCCACCTTCCACATTCAATAGTAACGAACAACCGGAGAAATTACAGTGCATATTCAACTTAGACTCGTAAACATGGACACATCCACTCCATCATCGTGACAAATTGGAAGTTTAATACTCTTCAACTCTTCACTGTAGACAATGTACCTAGTTTTCAGTTGTCTCATCTTGGTCCTCGTTTTCCTCGCCATTACATAATGAAGATTCAGGGAAATACATCAACGAGTACCGAGCTTTGATTGTTTAGGTAGAAAGTACACAGTATCATCCCGAAATCTAGACAAAGATCAACCAACCCCCACAAGTATCGGTTACTATTTATTACATTTACAATTACCAACCTACCGTCCTAGTCTTTCAACGTTTTAACGTTTCAACCGTTTCAACAACTAACAACGCGCTCACTCTCAAAACAACTTTATTTCCATCTCAAATGGATTTCCCATATAGTTTTCCTTTTTGTTCTTCATACATGGGTATCAGTGTCGGTATTCGATATTTGCGTATCGAACCTAAACACATAATCATTTACTAGCTACACCTCAGTTTCAGAATGAAAACTCGACTTCGTTCACAAGACTTGGTACAAACATGTTGTCATTTTAAAAATACATCGCAACTGCGCTGCGGTGGTATATGGCTTAAGGGCATGTATAGCAACTGTACACTTTTAACTTTGTTTGCAATCTCATTTCAACGAGCTGGGTTGCGAATCTAAAATACAGCTGAAAAGCTGGAGAACAAGAATATTATTCTATTTTTACATATATATAATTATTATTACAATCTTGTGCTTAACATTATTTTCACTTTTCAACGAATATATCATAAAAAATATTGACGTAATAATCTCTATGAAGATTCACTAGATATAATTACGATTTGTACAGTGCCTGTAAAATAAATACATTTCCCCTCAGAAAAGTAAAAATTAAAAATTTCCTCTAGGACAAATCAACTTGGCCGAGATCTGAGAAAATAACTAAATAAGAGGCTACAATGAATAGAATAGAATCCTTCACGTAGTGCTCGTGATTGACAAAGGGGAAGCATTACGTGCCTCCACGAATCCGTACCGTATTTACAATTACACTACAAATGTTTAGTCGCTCAGCTTCAAGTAGTACGTGAATTCTAAGCAAAGGAAAAGTAAAAGCAAAGTAGAAATAGTGTAATAGTAGGATGTGAATCATTACTATGTATACATAGTTTGTATGTATGTATCCCTCTAAGTTTTCCGACCAAGGAAAGGTTTACGACTGGACAGTTAGTTGCTGTTGTTAGTGTTTTCCACAATTCTGGTACGTTCAATATTCAGGAGGTATTAGAAGAACAACTGGAACAAGTGACTTTCCCAATTTTATTTACACAAGCCGAAAAGGGCTGAAACTACAAGTGTACAAGTATAAGCTGGGTATAGGTATAGCTAGAAATCGAAATTGATACGGCTGTACACAATGCACAAGTTCCTTCCAACTTACTGTATACTCACACACTCACAAACTCACAAATCGCCAACGCCAACCTTAGCTGCCCAACCTTCCCAGGGTATAAGTATGGTATCATATCCATGTCAATAGCCACTTCAGCACCAGTGTTTGGGGGTATAATTACACTTGCGTATGTATGTGTACAGGTAATTACACCTATACGCATACCAGTGTTTGTATGTACCTCGGTACCCATACACATTCAGCCAGATTTTCGGGTTTGCCACAAACCTCAGCATGAGATTGCACACCAAATACAAATAAAAATCAACATTGGTTCGGCATCAATTAACTTCTGCCAAACTCTGACGGGTAAAATTGTCAAATGTTCAAAATATTTACATTTATCTTAATTGCTTCGTGTTTTCGTCGTCGATTCCGCTTTCCGTAGCTTCATGGAAAATGAACAACATGTGGTAGTACAACACCCTTATCTTAAATTTAAATACGCAAAATCTAGATTGCTATCTCCTCGTATCTCTTTCATGGCATAAAAGCCACCGTCGTGCATTCAATGACTGAAAACTGTTGAAACCAGTAAACATATTCGAAGAAAATCAAATCAGATAAAAAATCTACATAAAATCAAGGATGCATAATAAATTGTTTGCGACACACCATAAAGACCGCGTAAGCTTTGTACATACGGAAAGAAGGTTAAATTGCGTTTATTAAAATCTGCCATGGTCAAATAATGTGAATACCAGATTAATCAGATACCGGCAGGATACTCTTGGAGTACACAAAACTACTGATATTTAATATAATAAGAGTAAGAATTTTTGAGTGTTACTGAAGAATGAAGTACTAATTATTGCCAATTAAATAAAGCTTTATTTTGCACCCTGGCACCTTAACACCAAGACTAATAAATGCCTGTCTCTAAGTCTCTGTCTCTACCACGACAAGTTTGTACATCCTTGCGTAGAAATTAGAATATTTAGAAAGGATTAGGTAGGTAGAAAATCAACAACCGATACTACCGTTTTCAGCTTTCGTTCGGTGGTTCGGACAAAAAGCAGAAAATAAACGTTCGATCGAATCAAGCAGAAGTTTTTAGAGGGACAGGGGGCAGAGGGAGAGACAGACAGTCCAGATAGACTTGTTAATATTCCATGTAGTATCAGCGATGCAACGTAACAATATTTGTTATTTTTACATTTACATTTATATAGTTTCAGTTGGCTATTCAAGTGAATAAAATGATCGATTGATAAATGTTCTCGATAGTCTAAATACTGTATGAAGTTACACACACTATCCACACTCTCATAGAATTAGTAGTTCCATGCTTGCACTAAGTACGGTTTACATAGAGTCGAAATAATTGCAGAATATTTTCTGTCACGTAGGAGTTTTGGGTATTGAATTTTGACATTTAGGAATGATCAGAGAAGATGATTATCAGTTTAATTACATCCATCAAATGTTGATAGTTAAGGTTATTAGAGAAATGTACTATATAATGTCATACATATACATACATATGCATAATACATACATAAGTAGGTAGGTACAGGTAATTACCTACATGACATTATAAATACATGTAGGTAGGCTAGACATAATTATATTAATGTAATATTTATAGGTATTGTGTGCACGTAATATTGTTGAACACGACATCATCGACATGTCAACTTGATCTCACAATTTCCACGCATTTCTCATCATTAAGTCGAAATAAGCATCGTGGTCGATCGATGAGCTCACGCCAGCGTAATAATCCGTAAATTCGTCTAGTGTAACCTACAAATATTTAAAAGACAAAGATACATGCTTGTATTTATAAATAAATAATCAACTACTAAGACACTCAGGTGGTAGGAAATTGCTCAGGGGTTTACTTATACTTTGATATTATTTGCTCTGTCATTATCATAGAATGCCTTTGCAGATAGTCACTACGGATAGTTCCACTTCAACTTCCCTTTCCGTATACCTACCCATACCTTATATTATGTATATGTAAGTACTCCGAAAGCTCTCTCGCATATGATAAATGACACGGAGTCTCAATTTCCAACTTTTTCGACTTACTCCTCGCAAATGTTATCTATCATACGACACATTTTAGCTTCTCAGACACGATAAGTAATACAGGCAGTCATTTCTCACCGGTAATGGGCAGTAGGTATCTACAACAGGAGCTATAAACCAACATCTAGGGCTTTCCTATCACTATCAGTCACAGAACTATTCTACCTTTCTACCTTCTACAATATTCCCATTAGAATGCAATCACAGTCATTATCCACTCCAAGTTCTTTTATAAACTTCCGTAGGACGCTAAACTTGTTCACTTTCCCCGCCATTTCCTACGGTCACCTCACGGTTTCATGCGTTCGTGTACCATTCTAACTACTACCTACCTGAGAAAGCATCGGCCAACCTGCTCTTCCTATTGTTTAATATTCAGTGGCACTAGCCATTCGTGGCGGTGTGAATATGCCAGAAACGTGTCTATTTGTGCCTGACTACGTCTACATAATTCCCCTATGTATATACTATACCATTTGCCTACATCTCCGTTGGCCCATAGAACAAAATGAACACGACCGACGAGAATCAAGTTCCTATACTGTAATTATAGCCTACCTTGCCCTCTCCAGTTATATCGTTTAAATAAAACGAATTAATACCTAGTTTTAATTAGTTATTATTAGTCTCAGGATAGCTCTGAGCGTAAGCTTAAGCAATCTTTACCTATTTCGTACTCGGAGCAGTGAAAATAATGATTGTGAAACTGACGATTGTCAAATTAATTATTAGTGGGAAACCCCTTAAAAATTGTTTTACTTAACTGAGAGAGAGGGACGAACGAAAATGTTTATTTATACTATGTAGTATCATAAGCCTGACAGTCCTTGCTTGTACGACATTTATACAAATAGAGCTTGAAAAAAAATAAAATTCACACTAATTTCCCAACTAACGTTTACACACAATTTACACTGAAGGCATTCTAGCCAAACTACAAACATGGGATGTGCATACTTGCAAAATAAACAATAAAGTACTTGTGGGGCATTTCATTGGGAAAATAAATACAAAATATTGTGTACATCTAAAACTTTTCTAAACAAATTCTATCGACCTTATATGTAATACATATACTAACCTAAATGCCAAAACCCCGCTTTTTTGGTCTGAAACATATAATTGCATATGCATCTATCTATCTATCTATATATGTATACCTATGTATTTCCTTTATTGTTATTCTACCGCAGCTATGTACATCAGGATTAAAATGAAGTATGTAGGAACAAATTTTACCTAGTAACTACATAAAGTTACCTAAAAAAGGTAGATGTAGGTATGTAGGTATATTATGAATATTGACTTACTTTTCCATCAACGTCTCCATTCTCTTCAAAGTTTTTGAGGAATCGCCTCAGTATTTGCTCTTGTGTCTCTTCCCCACTCAAATATCTTGGATTATTCTTGACATTGTAAGTAAATTTCAAATCATCTATTGTCACGACTCCATCCCCAGACCTGTCCAGTTTTTTGAAAGCATCCTGTACTAACCTCTGACGATTGGCATTCATTGGTGGCTAGAAAAATGGAACACAGGATAAAACTCGTTACTATTTAGAATATTACAATTTATTTGAGCTAAAGTTTTGTTTATTCCACTCTTGGTTTGTTGGAATTACAGTTCGATGGTTATTGTTATCTAACTTACCCAAAACGTATGAGCATTTTCAAATTTTATTTTCAGCCTCATTTATAAATTCCATAATACCAGTTATATAATATAGGTACCTAATATATTATATTATGTATAAACGATCTGGTTCAAGGTAGTTGAACTTAAAATGCTTTTTAAGCCAAACTACGTTGGGTAGTATTGTCGATTATACTCTACATCGACAGAAATTGTCGAATGCATACAGTAAAAAGTTTATTAATTAAACGCCCACTGATATCAAAGTTAATTTCAAATTTAGTCTTTCGCACTGGATTATTCAAGAGTATTGCTTTGCGTTTGAAGTCATTCAACTGGAAATTGGAAGTGGAACAACTGGTTTATTAAATTTCATTTAACTTATTGATTCCTTCTTGACAATTCCACGTAGTACTAGCTGGGGATAGTAATAAGTATCTACTTTAGGTACCTAGCTGTTTTCGAATTTTCTACAAATCACTGTAGTTGTCAATGCTAATTCTCGTAGACTGACCTTGCACACACACCTTAGAACTGATAGTTCGTGTTCCCACAATACACTTTTCTAAACGCCCGTTACCGGTAGTTTTACACTACTTACTAATTAGTGTTATAATTTTCCTGAAAAACTAATTAAGTACCTGCTCAATATGTTTAGTATTGTGTTAATTACCTACGTAAATTGTAAATATGATATTTTGTAGGATTCGCCACGTGTCAAACATGAACGGCCAGGTTGTTGTGTACTTGGTGTTGGTGTAGACACTGACAAACTAACAACTGGTAATTGAAGTAGTCTAGACCAAGTATCGACCGCTTACACAAGCTTGTAATTATATGTCTAATAATTCAATTAATCAGTGCACCCCGCTGATTTTACCACGTCCGGTAAAAACCTACAATTGCAATACCATGCACAATCCAGGTTCTAATAACTCTTTATCTTGCTATAGCTTATGTCAATGCTAACTGAGAGCCCAGTAATTATGGATTGCAAATAAAACTGCAGTTGACAGAAAATACTGGCTGGTATAACTAATTATATCAATAAACCGAAGTGGACGTTGGAGCAGAAATAATGACTGAGTAGATGTGGCGCACTACGAGATGCAGAAGTCAAAATTCAATTCCCCAACTTGTCACTAATCACCTTATATCGTATTGAAGTTCTTGTTACCAAAATCCCAACAAAAAGACAAAATTTGACAGTTAAACGTAATTCAAAATTTTACATCTACTGATCTACCTAATTACACTACATATTGTTGGTTGAAAAAATTAAATTGAATTTAAAAACGCTTAATAAGCACCTTTCAGCACCTTCCCGCAAGATGTCAACACACCCAGGAGATTTGAAAATATTGAAAACCGTACGTATGTAAATATGTAGCACTTAATGTTGTGCTTTCAATCCCAATTAAAGTATAGGTAGATATTTGTATAGAGACTACAAACCCTATGTTGAAACCAGTTATAATTTTTTTGTAATTATAATTGTAGCTTTTACCCGAACAACGAGGAGAAATTCGTTGATACTAATGGATCCGCTTTTGTCCCGGTCAAAAATGTCAAAC
>JAAXYX010000472.1:0-38314 GCA_036851915.1 Ptenothrix huangshanensis
ATAAAAAACGAATAATTTATGGCAGCATTAACACGTATGAAAAAACTGATGAAGAATATGATTATTCATAGGGTTCTTCGGTATAAATCATTGGTAATAACCGGCTAAAGCCAGCTCTTACAAATCGCATTAATGAGCACATATTGGTAATAATTCGCAAATGCAAATTCAATTAACAAAATTGGCACAAATGAATATAATTTGCTAAAATGCATTAGTGGAAACGTTTAAAATGTACATTTACAAATACATGTACAAATTACAAAAATGTAATTCGTTTTGGAGGAATCAATGTTTTCTGGAAAAGGGGACTATGCACGATACCAGACGTTACACATATGTATACTTGGTCGAAGATTTAAGATTTATATGCATAATTATACATGTATGAATTATATTTTCAAAATTCACATTCTTCCATTCTTCTCTGAGCAATTGACACAAATTTTGGCCAGACTGCCTATGTTGTCTATTTTTGCATATGGTTGGTAATTTGCACAAAAAGTGGCATTTACCAGTCAAGGTGTTCTCTATTTCGAAACCCTTCTCTACCCCACTGTCTACGGTGTTCTCTACCTCAAAAATCTTCTCTACTTTACTGTATTAAACTCCTGGGTAGAGAACACCTTAGACAGTGGGGTAGAGAAGGGTTTCAACGTAGAGAACACCTTAGACTATGGGGTAGAGAAGGGTTTGGAGGTAGAGAACACCTTAGACTGTCAGGTAGAGAAGAAATTTCGAGTAGAGAACACCGTGGACCAGTACCAAAATATGCTAGTCAATTAAAATTGTATTATCTGAAAAAGCGAATTTTACGTTAACATGTATAACTGCTCAGCAAATGCAGGAAAATTTTAAATGTATCATTATCATACTATTACCATAAAACCTAACAAAACAAATGTCAATAGTATCATGTACATATACATAGTATAATAGCAATAGCTAAAACAATTAATTCGGAGCGAACCTCATCTTTTATCTGTCGCCTTCTGACGGCGTGTAAGTCGTGTAAAGGATACCAAACGATGACCCTAAGAATATAACACGTTGTGAGACGGTTTTGCAGTTCTGATAAAATTTGTAAATAGCGTTATTCAGTTAAAATTTCCATTTTGTTTTTACCACCTCAAACACGGTAGGTCAGAGTTGTTTTTTCCTCATGACATTGGCATAGTCGAAAAGTTGTTCATGCAGCAATTAGTAAAATCATGAAAGTATAAGTTTTTCGCATGCTTCAGAAGACTGCAGTTGAAAGCATAATTATTTGTGAAAGTTTGAAAGTTATTGCAGTTGTACTAATAAGTGGTAACAATCCGTGTAATCAGACCGCTCCCAATTAAATATTTATAAGTCATAAGCGTTGTCATAATCATACGGTTGTGCGTGTCTGTAAATGCTTCAAATCCCAGCATTTTAAATTACTACTGTCTAAATCAGCCAAGCTAGAAGATTTTGAAGCTACCGTGTAGCATCACACTACTTTGTGGTAAACTGCTTACTGGTTAGCATACCTAGGTAATCATCCTAAAATTAGCGGCTTCACAATATAGCTTTAATCTCACATTTGAAGACAAAGGTAAGAGTAACTTGAGTATTATTTAGCTGCATTTCCACAGGCTAATTTAAACAACTACCTACACAATGATATCATTATACAGGCAGGCTGATGCAAAAATATATGGCACATGGCGGTCTCTACTGACAATGCATTGTTTGGCGTTTTCAGTAACGTATGAAAATTGACTCTGAGTTACTAATTAAAGCTAAGTAATTTACTACAGTCGATTTCGAATAAATTACCGATAAATTCGTCATAAAAATGTATGGAAAAAATTATTGAAACGATGAATCATTGTGGATAAAATAATGTTGAAGTCGAAACTTCTCAAACGTCAAGTTTTACTTGTCTATTGTCTAAAGCATTTATTGAATTGCGTTTAATCATTAATCTTCATTGACCTGCGATTATTGATTTGCGTCTTTGTGTGTTATAAAAAGAGCATTGTAGGCGAAAAAATCGCAACTATAAAAAAAGCATCGCCACTAAGTATCTAAGTCAAAATCGATATTGAAATCGAAATCGAAATCAAAATCAATATTCAACTAGGATAAATATAACAATGTTTAAAAAATATAAATAATAACATTCTGGAGAATTAAATAAAGCACCATACTAAGTAGCTAGAATTGGATTGGATAAATAGCACCAGATAATAATACATTTCTTATAGCATTACTACCGTCCGCACCAAAACTACAAGTTCTAACAATTCATGTCTGAAGTAATTACATAATTATACAAGAGGTAATAGCAGTCAAACTCAATGTGTAGAGAACAGTTAACAATTACTCTTTTCATGAGTAATGATCAAAGTTTAAAACATAAATTAAATCTTAAGCTAATGATTAAATCTCTTATTTGTATTTGCCATGTTCGATCCCGTCCTTGACTTCCTTCATTGCCCATTTACTATAAGTGTCCAAAGCTCCATAGACTACGTTGGTGAGTTTATCCAAATCGAGGGATCTTCCGGTACCGGATTCCTTGAACTTTTGAACGATTCCTCCGAGACTCTCCTTGGGAAAGAAAAATCGGATCAACCAAATGATCACAGCGGTAGCCACAGCTAAAGCAACAAAGCCCCAGAAGATTTGACTGAAATAGGCGGAAAGCTGGAATTCGCCATTGCTAGATAGTCCAAAGAAGGGAGAGGAAGATGCAGCAGGACCAGATTCTCGTGCGTAAGCTGCATTAGAACAAAAAATAAAAATTTGATGATAGTACACAATCCAAAATACAACAATTTCAACTTCAATTTCACGCAAATGCCACCCATGCTATTTTGAAAATAACTAAACCTCTTGAATCGCTTTTGCATTTTAATATGATTGAATGAAAATTGTTGAACAAGAACTTACCGGAATTGCCATGATGATTGTAAGCTGTAAGGTACGTTGGAACTTGAACATTGTTTTGGAGATTGGCTTGTCCACTTCTGAATAAATACTGCGCTACAGCTTGATCCTGGGCATTAGAGTTGTGATTCGAGTTTTTGGTGTCCACCATCCGAAGTTGATTTGGATTTTGAGAATTGTCTCCTCCCGTCAAATGATTTGAGACAACTCCCAAGTTACTTCCTGCAGGTACTGTCGGGAGTGTCAAAGCTCCAACGATAAAAACAGAGACGAGAGCGATGGTGTTCACAAACCCTTTCAAACTTGAAGTCATACTTGAAGCCATTTTACTAGTTTTTGAAATTATGTGTTTGAAGGAAAAGTCAAAATTTGTGAGAAAATCGTTTGAGGACGAGGATCGAAAAGGCGAGAATCAGTTGGGGTTTATTAGTAGGTTATAACAACACTAAGGAGGGATCGACTGCAAAAGTGGAGTTTAAATACGATTGAGTTGACCAGTCCAAATCCAAAAATAAAATATCCCACAGGTCCCAAAACTATTCATAGTCAGATTATTAGTTCCTCAGTTCTTCCATTGTTAGCACCGCTGGTTAATGTTAATTACTTAGTTACTGGCTGATTAAACGAGGATTCACAAATTAGATTAAGTCTCACAGGTTGGGACTCGTACAACTGATGAATGTTAATTAGTTATTAGTTTTTTAGGACTCACAAATTAGATTATTGTATAGTCCTTTAAGTTGAGACTGGTACAGTTGAACATTAATGATGGTCCACAAGGCATTTTAACGGACTCACTTTAACACAAAGGAGCGTACACAACACAAATACAAAAGATTCCTTAAATAACAACGAATAGTAATTATTATGGTAAGTGGGAAGGAAAGTAAACTTCGGTCGTTGCCGACCCCAAACTGGTAATATTTAAATTTTCTGAATTCAATCCTGAAGGTTAAGGTTAGCCATGCCATTCTGAGATTAATTTGACTATTTCCGTATATTTTGTGTGTATGGTCTCACAGTACCCAAATCCAAATACATATCTAATTAGAGAGTAGGTCCATACGTATGTACCTAGATTATTTGAAATGCGAAGGGGAAGTTGAGAAATAGTACTCGTTATTTTAAGTATTCATAATTCATATTGACCAGTGACAGTCAATTAGGGACAGGTAATCCAGCAGTCAGCTCATATCACGTCATTCATCATTAATTTAATTCCTATGGCATAGGAATATTGGGGATATTCTTTAGCTCTACACTTTGCATTTGCATTGCAAACCCGGATGTGGTATGCCGAACATGAAAGGTTAATACTGCAATGATGAAGCTACCAACTACAAAGAAATCCAAACTTTAGCAACTATAGCTACTTTAAGTTCCACATCTCAATTGCATTTTCATGGAAAAATAAGACAATCGTTAACCTATGTACATACCTCCTTATATTCGACTTTCACGCAATCCATCGATCCTTCTTTCAAAATCATAGTGGAAGTGTAGCTGGTCAAAGTGGCCTTATATCCTCGTCTAGACACCGTGATCTAGCTGGTAGCCTGGAAGAATGTCTAAGTTAATGAACTTCAATTCGGAGCCTAGAATCTCAATCAGTTCATGTAAATATGGAGCCAGGATCCTTAGGGTTGACTTTGACTTACAACATGAGTAATAAGATGCGCACATTGCCTTAGGTACATAAAACTTTCCTTAAATCCTATGTATGTAGGTGTAGGAAGGTATGTACTTCGAAATACAAAAATGAATTGTTTGATCTACATGTAGTGGTGCCAAGTGTAAATACGTTATAATTTTATAGTTACACAATTTATTTGCAACTAGTTTAATTCAATCTTACATAGCATCCATAATTTTTATTACTAACATCATACTATGCTACTTCTCTTTTTGTCATGATCAGCAACAACAAAAATCGACACGCTTGCATTTTCGTATTTAATCATGTATGTACCTACGTACCTATATGTATTACTTTAATTTCAATAATTATACCGTTCCCCGACTTATTATAATTATTTATTGAATTGTATTGCTTTACGCGTTTCAAAAGTCACATCAAGGTATTACCTTCGCCGTAGCATTTCATTATTACCCTAATGTACATACATAGTTTAACCCGGTCTAGCTGAATCTTTACTTGGAAACCGCTGGAATCGAATTTGCTTACAATAATTCAGTTAACAATCATGCATTCTTAATTAATTTGTAGTTTCAAAATTACAAATCACAACTACAACTGAGCTGTGGTTGTTGCTGTGCTGCTAATTTATGTTATTCTTTTCATAACATTGCATTAAACAAAGTTTGTGCACCCCTGCCGATTTCGATTCTTGATGCCAACCCTACAGAATCCCGTTCACTTTAATCTATAGTTTACAAAGACAATCAAGATGAGGGTAATGACTTAAAAAAATAATGTTAGTTTCAAACAGTTTCATCATACCAGTATGAGTACGACAACTGAGCATTTCCATAATAGTAAGAATGTAGCAACCTAAACACCAAGATAACTACAACTAGACTGGCATAGCGTCAGTGCCAGGCAGTTTCTCTTTTATCTTCCTTATATCTGCGGATTAGTGCGGATCAGTATTCGATCAAGATCCGAACGACGAGCTGACATAATTAATTATCAGAAGCGGTCGAGTCGAGCTACCTTCTTTACCTAATACCTACAAAAGTAAAAACCATTTGTATTTAAGTGTATAATTATGTTATGTAATGGAGTCAAGTAAACGGTAACTGGGTTGAGCGCAGGCAGTGACAAAGAAAATAGCTATTAATAGTAATACAATGCTAATTTATAATAGGTATAGGAACATACAATTACCTAATATTACGACTCTTTTCAATATTTTCTCAAAAGCATAACATAATAATTACATATAGCATAGTAGGTATAATAACAGTAAAGTATGATGTAATATCACTAGCTCGTCTTGTTTGTAATACTTTCCTCTTCAAATAAATTACCTTCATTATTTTTTAAATCACTTAAAATGCTAACGATAATAATAAATATTAACTAATTACAAACTAAGTAAATTACATGGTTAACTTTCTTAGGAATTACTGTTACATACAAAATAAGAAGAGTGTCTCAAGGCATGGCCAAGCCCAGTTGAATTTCATGCTTAATCACGAACACGGAATTTCGACATGGTTGAACTTTAGCACATGAATAAATAATTCGAAAATTATTTTAAGGAAGAGTACTGTGTGGCCTTGAACTAATCACTTGTGTACTTGTAAGTTTTCAAAACTACGCACTGTTGTTATTTGTATTTTGTTGTTTCTCATTCCCCCACTCCCTCAATTACTCAAGATTTCTTGAATTTCAACAGCATGAGCTTACATAACACTAACAATAATAAATTAAAATCATCAACTATAATTTATAATTTCCAATAGTCTTAACATTCTAATGCAGTCGGCAGTCAAAGAACAGACATACAGTGAATGACTAATGACAATGACGGTCAAAGTTTGAATTGAACACCACTAGTTCAAGCTGGATATCGATAGTGTATTCATACAGATTTAGTAGGAAGATATGTGCTTCTTATTTTTTTCCTTCAAGCACTAGACCCTTTTGGCACACTAAAAAATGACTTTATTATTTCCTATATTTATCGAATTATTAATCATAATCAGTAAACATATTATTTGACTTTCTAGAACTCCATGCATGCAATACATGTATTTACATAAATGATTACTACTTTTTTTAAAATGACTGACAGTCTTCAATGAAATCTTGTGGTAATGGTTCTGGCTTCTGGCTCTTGGTTTTTGTTAGGCGTATTCGTATAATTTAAGAATGGAGTTTTATTGCATTTTGTATCTCTATTGGTATTATTAAACTTATTTGATGAAGCTCAAACTCTACAGCAGCAGACGAAGGAGGAAGGGTTGTACAACTTTTTCGATTCTCACACCCTCACATGCATATTACTGAATAGTTAGTAAAAAAAATATCTCTGACTCACAGACCTGAGCTAGGGCAAAGAAACCAAACCCTAGCTGGAACTTCATATTTGAAATTTAACTTGGGCAGCACTAAGCAAATATTAGACTTATTATAGAGCTCACAAATAACTTCCTTCATGCGGATCGATTAGTCCTGATTTCTGTACTAACAAAATGAGCTGTGGGTACACTCGGTGTGTATGTTAGTGATGATGATCCTTATATTATTATTATTGTTAATTGTATTGAATTGAAGTTTCACTTTTACATAGCGACTGGGACTATTCGTACACAATTAAATGAAGTCGTCTGGGCTGGAATTAGAAGGTAAAGAAGGTAACATAGATAACGATAAAATTAGGTAACCACTAAAAATTAATCCAATTTTTAATTCTTTTAATTCTACAATTTATTCTAACTTACTAATCGGGAAAGGATGGTGCTGAATTTTTAAACGACTAGGAACATACAATTATTATCATCCTGCATAATTATGTTACGCTATACTATTTCCTTCCCTGTTTGTTAGTTAATCTAGTAGGCACTGTGAAGGACTGTTAAGATACAACATGAATAATTTCACTTTGTTTTGCTTTCCTTTTCCTTCTCTTCCACATTACTTTTTGCCCATCCCGAGAACTCGTTTCACAGCGTATTTCTCGTCAAACAAGCCTTTCACCATAATTACCTGAAAATACAATAAGTCACAATGTGAATGCTACTTGATTGTCTAACAGTACTCAATCATAGACATAATACGCAACTATCTCAGGTTGAAGTTCGATTTCCATATTGGTCTTACCTGCAATACCCCAACAACCACAAGGATGACCAAATTAATACCAGACCAGAAATTGACACGTTCATAGTTATTTTCGATGACACTTCGATCACGTGATTCTAATTCACGGAATTCTTCCTGAAGTCTGTTTACTTTCGTTAAATGCACACGCACACGGTTGATATTTAACTGAATTTTGGAGCAATCAAAATTGGATTAATAAGGACAGAATTACGTATAACTCTTAATGAGCAAAAATAGTAAACAATTTGTTATTATTTCCAATGTTATCTTCTCACTTTAATATCTTCAACTTGTACTTCGTAGACACCTTCGGGCTGAAGTTCTTTGTAGTTATACTCACGCCAATGTGCCTCATCCTCATTTTCCACAGAAATCCCAAATGCCACAGTTTTCATACTGAAATGACTGAAGGTATTGTCAAAACATATTCGATGTAGACCATCCACAGCAATTGGAATACTGAGAAGAAAGACACAACAACAAAATTAAATATAAGATGGTAGAATGTCTATCCAGTGTCATACAGCTCGAATTTCGAATCTGCAATTCTAACTGACGATGAGTGTAAGTGACAACTTGCAGCAGTAGTAGCAATAATAGCAGTAATATGTTAATAGAAAGAAAAGAGCGATTATACTAAGTTCAGAAGACTATAAAATAAGTACCTATGGCCAGCCT
This sequence comes from Ptenothrix huangshanensis, assembly GCA_036851915.1. Taxonomy (NCBI): domain Eukaryota; kingdom Metazoa; phylum Arthropoda; class Collembola; order Symphypleona; family Dicyrtomidae; genus Ptenothrix; species Ptenothrix huangshanensis. Next base: position 8,390 of record JAAXYX010000472.1, read on the forward strand.
CAGATTTTCTAAATTCCGTAATCATAGGGCGATTGTAAGGATCAGTCAGTTGAAAATTAATATCTAATTCACCTTGCGAAGCTCCTATGACAGTGTAGTCCAATGTCAATGTTTTATTTACCGTCCCCTGTTCAAAGAAACATTCCTCTGTTCCTGCGGGGATTTGCACGGTTAGATCCGTCGTTCCGCATAATTGAAGATTTAACCCACTTACAACTAACAACAATAGTAAAATGTAATTCATTTTTATTTTTATTCCCTGCTGGTTCGATCGGCGGTTTCTACTTCCAAATCCAATTACAGTCACAACACCTTTAAGTAAGCTTGTAGTTGTCATTGATTTAGTCTAATGTTCCTTCCTGGTGATAGTTGACTACTAACAACTACCAAATTACTAATCAAGTTAATTCAGTTCTTCACTCCCAAAGAATCAAATGAGGAACGATTATCAAAGATGAGCTTCAATTATTGATATTGATAATAATGGACTTTCAACTTGATGTTTGACTACGACCTCTTATTGCTCGTTCTGCTCTGTAAGGAAAAGAGTTTTTTCAATTAAATAGATAACATAAAATATCACCGTAAATGCTAATAATGTAAAATAATGTTTCATTTTAAGTCGTGTTAATTAAAACAAGATGAAAATTACATCAATTTGGGATTTGCTATTCCGTTGCTTGGCTTCTAACTCTAACCGTCTGTTTTCCATTCAAGAAAATGTGTGGAGAATTTGTGACACTACACACAGAGCATAAAACAAAACCATTTATTACAGAAGAGAAACTTAATGTCATTTGTGCCTGTTACTTAAAGACCTTGCGTTAGTTTCGCTCACCGATCTAAATGACATCGACCACGACCACGACAGCAACGACACGTCAAAAGAAAAATATTCGACTTTTAATCAGCTATACATTACACAGCACAGCACTGCTCAAGTCAAGCCTAGTGCTCGCTTGCTGCTTTTATACTCAACTCAAATACTACTATCCGTCTATTGTATTCCACACAATTTACGTCCAGCGATTCGATTCTTTCAGTTAGTAAGTCCTCAGAACTTCGAGGAGTACGCCTTCGTGACGTTATAATCTTTTTACAAATGTTACTCAACCCCTCAGCGCATAAACTAATTACATAGAAATGTGCAATCCTGTGTTGGTGTTGGTATTGGTCTTTGGAATTTTTAAGTTAAGTTTACCCCCAACACTTTTACGACGTTATTGCGGCATGCTTCCAACGTGGAGTCCACGGTGCGGTGCTATACCGGAATTGAACAACGTAATGTTGATACAAAAACACAAATTGAAATGTTTATCATTCGATGCGTTTTTTGTTCTGCCGTCGTTCTCAGATCAAAAGCCAAGACCGCCTTCAGCTGAACACGTGGGGTGAAGTTGATTTTGGATTGGCGCCCGGCGCTGAAGTGCACCTCTTTCTCGTCACCCGCGCTTATTTTTATTCATTTCCTTCCAATCTCATTCCCTTCTTCCGCATCTCGCTCCAAGGGATGTGCTAAAAAACCACTTCGGACTGCAACCAACTTTACCATCGCAACGATGCCAAAACTTTCAAACCTATTTTAACACCTAAACATTTTTTCAGGGCCCGTCGCATGTCATCATTTATTATTTCCTGTTTATAGGGCTTTTCCAGATGTTTCCTTTTTCTTCTTGCCAAATTTCCTGGCATTTTAGGCTGAATTTCCTTATTTCCTCATTTTTCAGGATTGTTTCCAGTTTGTTTATAGTATTTCGATACCAATAAAAATCTGGTTTATCTAAAATGAGCTTTTGATTTTTTTATAATATTTGATTAAATTGTTTTCTCCAATATTATATTAAATTTTTAAAACAAGCCAGAAACTTATATAAGGGTTTGAATTTATTCTCCGTTGGCTTGAAATTCCTTATTTTCCTGATTTTTTCCGTTTTTTTAAAAGACGGGTTTACAATATGCCAGCATTAATATTGTATAGCTTTTCACAAAAATTGGTTGATTTTTGGCTAATATGTACTTACATATCGTCGTTGAAGAGCCAAAATATGCTAAATGCAGTTCTTCCTAATTTCAAAATTTGTCATAAGCAGTTTACGCTAATTCCAAAATACATATTATATGTTAAATGCTAACTTCCTTGCGTTTAACATACATATTTTGGAATTCGCGTAAACTGCGTATGAAATGCATGAATTGAGAAAAACTGCATTTAATAAATTTTCGCTCTTCAACAACGATATATGAAATATGACTGATTATTGGTGGCAATGTGGTTTTGGCTAAGCTTAGTGGTTTTTTGGCGAAGAAACAAAATTTCAAATTTAAATACAGAATACCGAAAATCAGTACCGAAATTTGGCGTCCGAGCGCATGTAATACTTAATCGTAGTAATAAATTACTTGCTATATAGCACTACCCTTGCTTGCGTGCTCCATAATCTGTAAATCTGCTGTCTTGCCTGGTAAAAGCAGTCAGTGCAGTCACACAATACGGACGGAGGAGACGTTCATAAACGGTACACTGGTACCGAAATCGGATGATTTGCGGACAATTGGAACTTCAGTTCCCGGGCATACTTTTATTATGTCTTAACTCATCCCTTGATTTATTTTTTATCGATGCTTCCGTACTCCATAATTGAACACTTAGAAGGATTTAATGAAGAAAGCCATAATGATTGTTATTATTCCGCAATTTGTTTCTGATGGAGTGAGCTTAACATTATAATCGTGTAATTACGTAACTTGCAATTATTATGTGAAAACCATTTTCGAATTTGTATCGATAGCATTTACGAAAAATTCGGAGTGTTTTACTGTGGTCGTATATGATTTGTGAATTGGTCCCTGTAGATTCTATGTCTATATCCTTCACTTTAATAGCAATCTAATTAATGCATACTCACGTATCTCCTTCTCCTACCTTCATCCATTGCATAGTGCATATTGCTCCATCCGAATCCGACTCCGACGGGACGGAGGACGTTTGTTTAAGGTATAAGGTATATGTATATAACTTTTCTAGATCTCTTCCATTTTCTCCTATAACTGTCATCAACTATTTTCACCAAAAATTCTCATAATTTTTAAATCCGGCGAGGTTCAAAGATCTACATTAATTCGTGACATTAATCATTAAAGTTATGTTGGGTTGTTGTAGAAGCAGTAAGCTAAAAGAGAAAGAGATAGAGGATAAGTAAGACAAGACAGAAGAATTTGAATTGAAGCATTAAAAGCGAAAGCCCCGAAAGCGACGGACACAAGACAAGAGGCTGTGGACTGTGGACTGTGTGGATAACCTTTCATATTATTCTTCAGAGCGTACACCCGCCACTGTACAAAAACCATGCTGTCGCTCTTCTTTCTCCTATTCTCCTACTTCCTTGTTCCTTCCTTTAACGTATAACTTACTAGAACTACCGTCAAGTCAACCGTTGACCGAAGTCCTTTTGTCCCTCTGTCCTCTGTGCCTTTGCTTGTAATTATTAAAAATTAATGCACAAAACAATTCAAAGTCTCGGCACTCGGAAGCTATAATAAGTGGTAGTCTATAACTACAATAATAATACTCAAGTGTTGTTCATTATCAATTATACTCTGCAGTGACCAAAACGTGGCATCGCCACCACTTCAAATCAATATCTGATAATTAAGAAATACCTAATAATAAGAAAAGACTGAGAGGGAAATTGTGAAGTCAAAGCGGACAGTATTTACTATTTACGCATTTTAGCATGTCATCATGTTTTGATCGAATCCTAATAATTGAATATTCATAGCAATTTTAATTTTAACCATTCAATTTTATGTATTTGTCATTATTTTAACCCACGGTATCTAGCCCGCCCGTGTATGTTATAGGTTGATCCATACATATATTTCGGCCTTTTTATTTACGTAGCATTCATCAGTCGTCCATCCCTTGACACTTGACATTCATCATTCATTGACTTCGTGCATTGTGTATTGTCAATTTGCTAGTTTTAAATTGTAATTTCGTACTTGTGACTCGTAATCGGATGATTTATACTTTGCAATTTGTAATTACGGAAATTGGTAATGTCAACCACAATGTTAGTCATTAGTGCCAACGGCACCTGCTCACTATGATGGGGATCTTATTTTTATTTTTAATGGTAATGACTGTCTGTTGTGTGTGGCTATGACTGTCAACTCTTAGTTAGCTGTTGGCTGTTGTTCTTTCGACAGTTTGCCAGTCAGTGGAGTGAGTCAGTCGTCTTTTGACAATTGATAGCTTTTCGTTTTAGTCGGTTCACGGTTGTTATATCTAAGTACGAAATAGATAAGTCCCATCGTCCTTTGTTGTCCTTCTTCATTGTTGATATCGCGCGATGGAAGGGGAAGATGTAGAAATGAAAGAAACACCAACATCAACGCCAACGTCCTCGCAGGCGTCATTACTATCTCAAAGGATAGTCTCTGTGGATTTTTATTCTCATCCTCCGAATTATTTATTTGATCAAGTCAAGAATGATTTTAACAATACCGAACTACACTGGGTACCTGTCATTCGGATTTTTGGTGCTACCAAAGAGGGTATTTCAGGATTATTAGTATGCCACTAAGCAAATTATAAGCTAGTTTATAATTTAATAGATGTTTATGTTATTAAAGTAATGATGTAATGATAAATAAACATTTTTTAACTGTTGATTTCCTAGGTCAAAAATCATGTGCGCACATCCACGGAGTTTTTCCATACCTCTATATTCGTGAGGCAACTACGAACGGAATGGATGAGAAGGAATTAGCTCGAAGACTGGACGATGCACTGAATAGAAACTCAGTGGCAACCGCATCCACTTCAGGAACTACTTACAAATCGAAAGATTATCTCAAGCATATAGTTCAAATTGTTCCGGTTACAGGGAAGTGAGTTGTGTTTTCCCGTACATTTATTTTTAATTTTAAGTAATATCCTAGTTACATAGTGATTACATGTGGAATTTGGCCACCTATTATACCTAAGCTTTTACGAATATGATTACATAAAATATAAGAAGTAAGAATGTAAAATAGGTGTTGGTAATATATTCATTTAGTTCGAAAGCTCGTAATTTCTAAATAAAGATTCCAACAGCAATCCACTAACTCCATTAATTATTTTATTATAGTTTTAATGCTAAGTGGATTTAACACTTCCAATATATTCATTTTTGATCGCTGATCGCTGGTGTTTTAATTTTTTGTTGTTTTGCAGATCGTTTTATGGATATCAAAGTAGTGATGAAGTATTTCTTAAAATATATTTTTATACGCCTTTTGCACTGACCAAAGCTTCTCAGTTGTTAGCGGTAAGCACTCATTGCAATATACAACTCTTAATAAATGCACAGTTCATAAATATAAGATTTAATTCGTTCTAGTTAAAAAGTTTAAATGCATGAATTACCCTTATTTCCAGAATGGTGCTATCATGGATCTAAGGATGCAACCGTTCGAATCACACATTCCATACATTCAACAGTTTTTTATCGATTACAATTTATTTGGAATGAATCTGATCCACTACTCTAAGGTTTTATTCCGTCGAAACGAAGCACAAAAGGAATTTATTCGATCTTTTGGTCCCGACCAGCCACGTTCTCATTGGTCCTATGATGACATGGGCGAACATTTATTTCAACCTGAGTCTGTCAAGAGAATGTCTACTTGTGAACTTGAATTTGACGTTTTGGCTGATGATATACTCAACCGTTTGGAAAAAAGTGGGTTATCTTATAAGAATCAATTGCTACCGTAGGATATGTACTTGTAATTAATGCAAACCAATTAGTAACTATTCCCTCCATGTTTATTCAACAGGATCTCGAACATCAAACCCAGGCATCGTTGCCATTTGGCAAGATGAAATGGAGCGTCGGAAGCAGCATGGAATTGTAAATTGGGCAGAGGTACCCGTTCCAGTCTCTCAAGATCGAGCGTATTGTGGCGATATCTTTGAAGCTGAGCTTGCGTATCGACGAACTCTTTTGAAAAAACTTGAACCTTTTAATTATGTATGTGGATTTATGTAAATATCAATCATAAATTTCGCTAAGAGTAAAGAAGAATATTTAATTTATTTCTTTACGGTTCTAGTTCATCATTGTGTTGCCATTACAGACCCTGTTTTCGCTACTATTAGTAATTAGTCAGAACTATAGTTAAAATTACTGATTAACCATGCTATTTTTATTACAGCTCTCATCAAAATCGAATATAGATTGCATGAACGAGTCCATCCTTCCCGAACATGTCCCACCAGCCTCATCACAAGCGCATTCCCAATCATCGCAGCTCTTCCTACCGCAGCCCGAATCCCACGTTCCTTTCTCGGCAAAAGAACGTACGCTATCCCAGGAGTATAATTCCCAAGACGACGAAGACATCATAAATTTTCTCGAAAAGCTTGCCCACGAATGCAGAACAGAAGAACCCGATCATGATGAGCATAGTATTTTGAATTCGCAGGAATTTGAAATTATTGATTGCACTGATGATAGCGAAATTGTAGCAGAATCTCTAAGTCAAAGCAAATTGAATGGTACGCCCAAACCAAAACCAGTGACAATAATAAAAGTGGAAAGACGGGAACACGAAGACGAGAAGAGTGCTGATGCAGTTGAGGAAAAGAAAGACCTTGTAGATCCTTTTGGTGAAATGATTGAGGCTGATGATGAAATTTGGTCTGCTTCCTTCGTTTCCCAAACCCTAGATGAGTTAGAAATCTTGGAGATTCCTCCTGTAGAAACTATTTCAGGTTCAGCTCGAACGGATCCTGTTTGTCTCACATCTAGAAAGACAAAGGAAGCAAGAAATCAATGGAATAATGATGTGCTTGAAAAGTTTATGGTTGATATAATGTATGGCAAGTACGAACCCATTGATTTAGATGCTCTTGATGGGGAAGGTAATAATCTCGACCAAGAACATGATCAAGAACACGGAGATGCAGATAATGTGGCAGGAGCAACATCCAACTCAGAAGATCCTTCTACGAAATCAAATATTCCTTCCAAAAAACCGAAATTGACTTTAGCACAGAAGCTATTTCCGAATGCGATTCTTCGGCCAGAGCATTTTATATTGAAGGATTCCCTTAATACCTCTGATTTAGTGGAAAAAGAGAATCCTCATAATCCACATCCGCAACCGTACACTTCAACTGCAGGAATTTCTATCGCGCCTCTACCCGATTCTCAAACAAGTATTAATTCTGCTCTAGTGTTAAAGGGTGATTCTTTAAGTTCATCTCAGGATGCGTACTACACTGTGGACCAAGTGTGGGCGAAGTTCCCTCCTAAAAGTCAACAGACTCCTCCTTCTACAACTACTAGCGATAAAGAAATTCAAGTTGAACCCACTAAGGTGCCTGCACAAGACTTTGAATGTCAATCATATCCTGTTTATTCCCACACCGAAGTACAAACTGACAAAATCCTTGCCGAGGGAATCTCAACGTCTACAAATACTGACCCGGTGACCACAGCCTTCGCGGAATCCCAAACGGATGCCACGAGCCTGGACGTGGTTCGCACCTGTGGTTGCCGTTGCAATTGTGGATTACAGTACATGACCGCACTGAGAGTCAGTTGGGAAATGGCCGAGAAGAACAAGGAACGAGGTGTACAAACGGATGAACAGTATTTTCATTCCCTCCAGCAGTATGCTCATTCTGATGGTCCGTCTCACTCGCTTTCACTCACCCCGAAGAGGCTCAGACTCGATGATAGTTGCAATGACAACAGTGCTTCCGCACCCAGAAGACCTCATCCGATGCATAATCAACATGATTCTTCCCCTGGAGGTTCGGGTTTAAGAAGAAAACTTTATAAGCAATCGTCATCCTCACCCGGGGATGGTCATGGTCATGGTCGTAGACACTTGTCAGGGGCAGGAAGTGGGATTAGCATTCAGTTCTCGGATCTTTCTCCCCAGCAACGTAGCAGTGGAGTTGGTGGTAGTAATAATACAAGTCTTAATCAAGGTAAAGCCGGTATTGGTTCTGGTTCTAGTTCCGGATCGTCTCGTATTAGTTCGAACAAACATAGTGACAGCTCCCTCCTCGGTTCTCCAAAATCATCCAAATCACGGAAACCCAACTGGGATCCTCTTAGGCTGTCTCACCCAAGTAAATTCAGTCCCCAATTCGATGCAGTGACTAAATTGCTAAAGCGAAAGGTATCTGCGTCGTCCAGCTCAACGGAGAAGAAGGGCATGAATCAGCATCAGAACCAGAATCAAAGTCCATCCAAGCAAAAACAATTACTATCTTCTCAGAACCAAGGGAGTCCGCATCATCTTCCGTCAATCGCCCTTCCCCTTTTGCCCATTAGTCCACGATTCCTTGATATGTCCATCACAAGTGTGTATGAGTATGAAGCTCCGGATTCCTCGGAGCAAAAGTTCCTTCGTTTCCAAGCTGCCAAAAGAGGACTAAGACTTTTCGAGTACAAGCATCAACAGATGCTCGGTATGCAACGGGAAAGTGCTCAGCGTCGCAAGGAGAGACGAGAGTTAAGAGATAGTAAAATAGAAACGAAGTTTGCGGTCCACGAAACAATTAAGCCTTTTAAGAGAACTCCGCAAGAATCTTTTATCGCTAGTCTTGTGGCTCAAAATGAAAGACTTGCTCTGCCACCACTATCTGACTACTACGCGGAATGGGACGACAATTTAAATGGTGAATGTAGTAGCGAATTCACTGCAACTAAACAGTTACAAAATGTGGAGAAGAAGCTGCCGAATGTTTGTCGCTTTCAGGGGGGCAATTTGTCTGATGAAGATGGTAATGATGACAATGATAACGACAGCCAACGCGATTCTCAACATTCCAATTCAAGTCAGGTTCAGAGTCGAGTCAGTGTCAAAGCCATAGCCAGCGTTACTACCAACAAAACTGATCATAATTTGAATACTAATCAAGTACTTCCGGAAACTCCCAAAACAAAACAAATCTCCTCTGGTTCATCAACAGATTATGATTTTAATTCACCCCGCTCAATTCTTAAATCCAGTTCAGGAACAAATAGTGTCAAAAGTAAGAAACGACTCACTCAACCCCAGCTAAGGCGGCGTTCTATCCGATGGGGTGTTCTCACTCCAGAGAAAGGGCAAAGTCAAAATCAGAACCAACTTCAAAGCCAAAGGAACTATGATCGTGATCAAGATGCAGCATCATCTCAGGGTAGTCACAGTTTGTACAATGCTGATGTAAGCGAATTAGATGGGCCTTCCCCAATGAATCCTTACAATGCTTGTATGGACGTGAGTAATTTGCAAACTGCCAAGGCGCTTCATTTGCATCAATGTATTACGACCATGTGCGTGGAAGTTTTTTGTTTTAAAAGTACCAACCCTGAGTCTACTTCGGGTGCCGAAGTTGATGTCGAATTCATTCAAGATTATGATCTGCTGAGGAAGGAACGAGAAAAAGATGATGATTCCAAAGTTCCTGATCCACTCACCGATAAAATTCAAGCCATTTTCTACACCATTCATGAAGACATTCCTAAACCTCAGGAAGATGGGCCGATTCTAGGAATGCTTGCCGTCGACGCCGGTAATTGTGAAGAGGACGTTCAAGGTTATATTGGCAATCCTTTTCAAAACTGGCCCAAGTTGAAGTGTACATATTTCATGGATGAAGTATCAATGCTTAACCATTTCCTGGAACTTATCCGCCGCTATGATCCTGACATTCTTGTGGGCTATGAGGTAAGCTAGTTTTCATCTATCGCAAAATTCGTTTTACACTATTTTGGACCGTTCCACTAGTTTACAATAATCTTGTATGGTATTTCGATTTCCGCAGGTACGATACATGTCCTGGGGTTATGTGATCGACAGGGGTGTTGCCCTTGGCTTACCCATGATTCAGAAGTTGTCTCGTTTAGTACCTAAAGAAAATCGGAAGAAGGCTGGAGAAAGTATTAATGATATGATTGAACCTAATGCGACAGAATGGAATGAAACTATTAATGGGCGCATAGTTCTTAACCTCTGGCGGCTGCTACGGCATGAGGTATGCACTATATTAATTTATGTAATCACCTGGTATGTAATTTATTTGTTTGAGAGTCGAAAACATGCATAAAATAAACATCTAAAGAATGAAACTGAGTAGACTCAAGCTGGACGTAGCAATTATTAATTACATAATACTACAATTTTAGTAACGAAAGTAAACTGTTGTTGTATACGTGTTAACCCCAAATCGTAGTAATGAAATTTAATGATGCATTTTAATGTTGTTTCTTATGAATCTTGCTTTAGATGACAGTTCAGAGTTACACATTTGAAAGTGCGATGTTCAACATCATGCATGAGAAGGTGGGTTTGATGTCTGTGTTTAATTTGAATAAATTCTGGGAAGATTATCTGGATCGCCATAAAACTGTTGACTTCTACTGTCGTCGTGTTCAAGGAGTTTTGGATATCATCGATAAGCTTGACTTGATCAACCGTACCTCCGAGTTGGCTCGACTTTTTGGAATTCAATTTTTCGAAGTTTTTTCGCGTGGATCTCAAGTTAGTTTTGCTGTAACATTAATGTAAAATGTGGAATTGGTATGCTTTGAAGTTTTTCGTATCTATATTTTTAGTAATACTTTTCTAGTTTCGAGTTGAGTCGATGATGCTGCGTCTTACCAAGCCAGACAGTTTAATTCCTGTTTCACCAACTGTGGGTCAGCGAGCTGGAATGAGATCGCCAGTGGAACTACCGTTAATTATGGAACCTTACTCAAAGTACTACAAAGATCCTGTTGCAGTCTTAGATTTCCAGTCCTTGTATCCCTCCATTATTATTGCTTACAATTACGACTATTCAACTTGCCTTGGTAGGGTGGAACATTTGGGAAGGTATAAACAGTTAAAAAAACAGAATTAAATACGAAGTTTATGCCTTAAAACTTGGCAGACAAATAATCTGTGTTTTAATGGTTAGTTAACTCTTATGTGTTTTTTTCTTGACTTAATAACTTACAGGGAAGACCGTTTTGACTTCGGTTGTTTAGACCTATCAGTTTCACCTGTAGAATTAAGTCGCTACATGAGCAAGAATGAGATCCATATTTCGCCCACAGGAGTAGCATTTTTAAAGAGTTCGGTACGTCGTGGGATTCTTCCAGAGATGTTGGAGCAGATTCTCGAGACTCGACTTATGGTTAAGCGGTCGATGAAAACTTGGAGTTCGAGTGAGAACAAAACTTTACACAAAGTCTTAGATTCCAGACAGTTGGGGCTCAAGTTAATTGCCAATGTAACTTATGGTTACACCTCAGCAAATTTTTCGGGGCGAATGCCATGTGTTGAGGTACTGTTTTTAGTTTTAATAACTATTCATAAAGTTGTGACTTAAACTGTTAATACCGAAGTATTAGTATGAGCATTAGTGGTAGTTATCGATAGTAGAGAATGTATTACACTATATAATAATTATAACCTCTTCAATTATAGATAGCAGATAGCGTGGTGTCGAAAGGTCGAGAAACTTTAGAACGTGCCATTAAACTAGTCGAAGAAAATGCAAATCGTTGGGGTGCCACTGTCGTTTATGGAGACACTGACTCAATGTTTATTCACTTTCCAAGCTGTTCACGTGAGAAGGCTTTTGAATTCGCGCAAGAAATTGCTGATGAAGTTACCGCAATGAATCCAAAGCCTGTGAAGCTTAAATTGGAGAAAATTTACCAGCCATGTATTTTGCAAACAAAAAAACGCTACGTTGGATTCTCATACGAGAGTGCCAAACAGAAGGAGCCGAAATACGATGCGAAGGGCATTGAGACTGTGCGAAGGGATGGCTGTCCTGCTATAGCTAAGGTTGGCTGCTGAACATATTTTTTTATCGTGCTTCGTTTCTCAGTTTGAGTATAAATTATTACTGCAAAAGTGGGCGTTTCAAAGAGGAGTAAAAGAAAAACATGAAACATTGGCAATGACCATAACAGGCTTGCTGCTTAAGCTTGGCAATTTTATTTAAGTGGCCTGTAAAAATTTCTAACTTCTTTAAATTTTAGCAAAATTGATAACTTTTTTGTGAAATCAGGGTCGAAGGCAAATTAGGAGTATTATTGTGTGTGTGAAGTTAAGTATAATTTTGTATCATTTTGCATTTGATTTCAGATTCTAGAAAAGTCTTTGAAAATTCTGTTTACAACAGACGACAAGGAAAAACTTCGACAGTATTTAGAAGCGCAGTTTCAAAAAATTCTTTTAGGCAATGTTAATCTGAGCGATTTTACATTTGCCCGAGAATACCGGGGATGGAGTGGCTATAAACCTGGTGCTGTTGTTCCTGCTTTGACCATTGCTGAGTAAGGCATTACGATATGTGAATTACGCGAATATTTATAAATGGATTAAACAATAAATAGGAAAAATAATTCATTGAAAATGTATTGTGTAGGCGTCTCAGGAATCAGGATAAACGAGCGGAGCCTCAACCCAAAGAAAGAGTTCCATACGTAGTTATTTTTGGTGAGCCTGGAAGACCTTTAATTCACCAGATTAGAACTCCGCGCGAATTCGTTGAACATGAAGGATTACGCATTAATTCCGTTTACTACATTGAAAGAGCATTATTACCACCACTAAATCGATGTTTTTCACTAGCCGGAATCGACGTTCAAAGATGGTATTGATTTCCTGACATTTTTAATCAGTATGAAATGAATACCAAAACGAAGTTATGTACTTAAATCATATATAATTGTGTTATTGAAGGTATTCGGAGATCCCAAGAAGACATCTGAGACTTCTTCCTCACGAAAATCGTTTACAGCAGGGTAGAGGGATTATGGATTATTTTCTCGTGAGTATGAACTGTGTTGGATGTGATAAAAAATCGGAAACTGTACTCTGTGCTAGTTGTCGTTCCGACCCAAATATTTTCCTTAAACTCACAGGCGAAGCTAGTGGCTTGGCCCAGAAAATTCATGATGTGGCTCAGGTATAAAATAATTTTTTACTGATTAAGTTTTTTAAGTCATTTGATTTATCGATAGGAATACTTGAAACTAATTAGAATTTGTGTGCGCAGACTTGTGAATACTGTACCATTGGAGTTTGTATGAGTTTGGACTGCAAGACATGGCAAAAATTATTGCGCTATGATCGTATACAGCATAGTAAATTGGAACTTCTACACCGTGCTTTGGGTTTCTTTCCTCATTGGCAAGAATAACTTTTGGTGGATTGGATTACTGTGTAATTATTATTGAACCAATGTAATTATAAGTTAGTAGTGCCATCCGGGCAGTTTTTACCAGTAATATTTTTAACCAGAATTTTCGAGGAAATTAATTTACTTATTAGTAAACAATTAGCGAGCATAACATTTTTATAATTGATTGCTTGAAGTGAAGTAGTATATTTGTTTCTTATACATAATTGCAGGTAAGGTGTTTTTCAATAGTAAGTATTATTGTTAGTGTTGGTGATACTGAATTTATTAATTGAGATTATGTATATATATTATGTTATAAATCATCATCAATTTGTTTTCCAATTTTTGAAAATTTAGTGTATGTAATCCTTATTCATCCAATAAAAACGATATTGAATTAAATAATAGTGTGCTTGTGAGTAATCTACTAATTCTTCTAATTACGAATCTACTGATAACTATTTCGTAGTCGAAGTATAAAATATTTCCTTGATATGGTGCACCGATATTTCGACAGGCTTAGATAATTTACATTTTTTCTAGTTAACCATAATCAGTTTTTCGATTTGAAAATGTGTAACGCAGTGTCAACGTATGCTCTCTTCGGAATTATTCCATAGAACAAACAAGATATAAATATATTTCTATTCCGAATGTCCAGTTAGTTTAGAACTGTCTGATGCACATGAATAGTACATATAACCACACGTTCATGTCAATTTTTCCTACATAAAATAAACTCAATTGCTCTCATTTGAGGATCGTATTCTTTTTGAGACGTAGTTTAGGAAAATTTTATACATAGGTATTACAACATTGAAACGACTTTTATTCATAAAACACAACAAATAATAAGAACAATAATTGATGATTAATTGCGAATGAAAATTAAATACCTAGATGCGACAAAATCATTAAAATGTAGAAAATTACAACAAACCCAAGTAAAATCAAAACAGAAGGGTACAACGAAAATAATAACATCAAATAATTCCAGAAAGTACCTACCGTAAAACTTCCAATTATTTTCCGCCTCTAATAGTTCCCGGGGACAAAGAGATAGGATTAGAAATAATTCCCCGCCTCTAATAATTCCGCGGTATTAACTTAATTTATTAATAGAAACATGCACTCATATTCTTATGCTACTACTAGTAGTTGACTATTATACTCTCATTGGATGACCACTGAATTTGTCTCAAAAGGAGGGAAAATAAAGAATTTAAGATTTTAGCATTTAGAATAGTATGTAAATTCCAAAAAACTCTCTTTGTGATGTCAATAGCATTTTAATTTATATAACAATAATGGCAACATAAACTTTCGAGGTTTGTAATAATTCGCCGCCTCTAATAATTCCCGGGTCTTAAGATTTGCTCACCAAATAATTCCCAGGAAATTATTGGAAATTTTACGGTACTTCTGATCAAAGTATAATTACATTGACACGTATGAAATAGCGGCATAAAATTTTGTATTTCACACTAAAAATTTAAAATCTGTGATAAAAATATTTAGTTATTCTTCATAATCCGGTACTGGCACATACGGAATTCCATTCAGTTGGAAGTTCATGATGTTCACTTGCGTAGAATTGGCTGTTAATAGTTGAGCTTTGTACTGATTCTGCAAGACAAAGTCTAACGGTTCAAGGACTGCAGTTCCTTTTACCGTAAAACTAAATTCCTTGCTCCACCCAGAAATTCCCTATTTTTTAGTGGAATAAAATAGGGATAATTAAATCTCGCAATTAATCACCTAAATTCAAGCGAAAAGCTGGGTACAATTACATAATACTTCCATAATAAAGTGTCAACATTTACCTTGAAAGCGTATACTGCAACATTATCTACTCCACAGTCCATGAGAATAAATAAGAAAACTTCATCAGAGGGTTCTAACCGGAGAAATCGAACTGCTGTCGCGCTTTTCTCTTGGATAGTTTGATATTTGACAAATTTGTTTTTGTATACAGAATACCTGCAAGCAACATGTGATACAGCGTAAAAGAGGCACTGACTGTACTATGATTTCATTCTCAAAAATATCTAAAACTTTTAAGTCGGTTGCGAAACGTCCCTGAGACTCACCTGTACAAGTATACCAAACCCGAATGTCCATTTGCATCCAAGGCACCAGATGCTACAGCCAAAAAGGGATGAAAATTGGGAGCCATGATGGTATCTATAGCGACGATATTTAAAACAGGGAAGCTGTCCTCGTAAATAAGTTCTCCTGCTCCATGTTCATGAGCCCAAACCTTTATAACATTGTTATAGGGTATAACCCTTCCATCATTATTTCGGTAGCCGTCAGATAAAATGACAAGTGTCTTCCTTATGTTGCTCACAAATAATGATGTAACCTGTAATTATTTCAATTCAAAAGGATAATTTCAGAACTGCAGCTACGATGAAAACTACTTTTACAAATGTACGCCAAAAATATCAATAAAACTACGTACATAGTTGGCTTTATTTTCTTGAATAATCAACTTGACCAGCCCACTTACACTATTATTAGGATACAGATAGCGGCATATGGAAAGAAAAACTTACTTGCGGTTCTTTACTTAAAGGAATCCTCTGAAAAAAGTGCAACGCGTCATCATCGTCTTTATTAGTAGTATGAAAACAATACACCAACACTTGGAAATCACCTTTGTCCAAAACAGAATACAAAACACAGTCCTGTTTATGCCCCGATTCCTTTTCCAAACTGAAAGTGACAACTTTTCCTACATCATCTGCAAAAATGACTTGGCGGATAACAGCGTGCGAAGTTTTGTTTGGATTATTCTGTAGGCGAAGTACGTAGCCCTTGCTCAGTTTCCCTAATTATTTAAAATCATAAAGAACACACACAGGGAAAGCGTCAATCCTACCGGAAAGAATAAAATCTTACAGAATTCTGGAAGAAATATTTATTACCTGTGTCATTCGTTAGTAGAAAATCGTTGGATGCTGCACTAACTGGAGACGAACATGTGACGGGAATATTATTTGCACTAGAGACTGTCACAAACATGTAATCAAAGTTTTTGTGTTGAGCGTAACTTAAATCTCGGAATAGTCCATTAAAAGTGACATCCCCTATAAAGAGAACGAAACATATATTTAAATATAAAAATATTAGTGTACATAGAAAATCCCAATTTGGAGCCGGGATAGGTAAATGATTAGAGTAAAATCTCACCGATTTCGGAAGTTACATAAGTATCGATGTACGCATCATAAGTTAACCACGAAATAGTTTGGCGGCCACCTTCTCCTTCCTTAACAATGAGGGCAAGCATAGGTTGGTTTAGCAAATGAGCAGTTTTCAAAGCCACAATCTCATTGCGATTTATTAAGCCGACTCTATCGAAGCATTGGGCGATTACAGCACGTTCTAATAAAACACGAAATAGATTGTACGAATGTACAGAATGTAATAAATAATAGCTATTTAAAGGACTGACATAAAATGGCATTTGGCAGAGTGAAAGGTAGTTGGAAATTGGAGCCGTCATAATGATGACCATAATAAGCGATAGAACGTGGTCAAAGTCCAAAACCAAAAATAAAACTTCTCCAAATTATCATTGATAACATTTTCTTGGAATATTCGAAAACCGTACCTGTGGCCACATGAATTAGCTCCACGGTCAAATTGTTAATGTGGTCATACTTTTGCTTTAGAAGTGTTTCATACTGCTTGGTTGCATAATTACTAACATGATAATTTGAAATAAATTGCATCAAATCACGTCCATTTTGCTTAAATCCATTTTCTGTTTTCAGCCATTTTGTGTTTATACCGCCTTCAATGACTTTGTGACCATAGACATGAAGGGGCTCACTTCCATTTACAAGCGCCTGCAAAAAAAGGGCAGCATAAAATTAGTTGTCACAAATGCTAATACTGGTATGCTATTTGCAATGAATAAATTAAGCTGACGAGAACCAGTGATTAGATACGATAAAGCTATCTCACAAGGAAATGTAATAAAAACACCAGTAACTGAATATGCATTATGTATGTAATTCCAAACGTATGTGCAAAATAATACGGTGCCTTGTAGGAATTTAATTGTAAATGAAATACATGTGATTGGCCCAAAGGCTTTGTATACGCTTTATTCTAAACATTATTACCTATTAAGATATAATTAATGATGGCATTAATTATAATTATCTTTCTGATTACTTACAAGTTGCGAAAAATAGTCTGCGACATCCTTCCCATTCAGTTTGCCTTCGATTCTTACTTGTGAAAAATGAATGGGTTCTGCGTGTTGGTCTTGACTTTGAACGGTTAGAACCCCAGCTCCCATTTGATCTCCTGAGTATTTTAGTACAGTTTCACTATCCACTTTTTTATTATTCACGAACCCCGTAACACTGTAAAAGTAAAGCGAAACAGAGTATAGTGCGAGAGGGCAAAAAAAGCACGATAGTGAAATGCTCTTCTAAAAAGCACAAATGATGTCAGATTTACTCGGATAAAGTACTTTTCTAACGAGTCATAACTGTTTTCCATAAGAACCATAGGTGGCTACATATGGATAATTGATTCACAATTTTAAAGTCAATTAAAAATTAATCCCGAGGCCTCCTCGCAGCAGATCCTGGAGGTAAATAAATCACCTGAAGGAGGCAAATAATGCACTCAATCTAGGTACAAGAAGTAGAGGGGGCAAATAAATCACGGGCGTAAAAAAAGCATAAGTGGATAAAAAAAGCACGGGTGTAAGAAAAAACACGGAGGTAAAAAAAGCACGGGTGTAAAAAAAGCACGCAGGTAAAAAAAGCATGCGTATATGAATGTTTACAAATCAGCGTGCTTTATTTACCCCGCCTGGTAGTGCTTTATTTACCCCGCCTGATAGTGCTTTATTTACCCGCCCCGCACCGTGCTTTATTTGCCTTACCTTACAGTGCTTTATATGCCTACACACAGTGATTTTTTTGCCCGCGGCGCGGTGTATAGCAAGCCCCAATGAAAACTAAAACTTTCGTGGGCTGAAAATTCTCAAAGTGTAACATTCCCCGGGGAGTCTTAGCCTTATTTAGCTAACTGACATTGGAATCTTGTTTGACATGTCGATGACCCCTGTTGAATATTTTTTTCCCATTCTACACTACTTCCAGCACAAATTCGTATTTTTGCTGACTCCATTTTTCCCCAGGGGGCGCTTTTAAAAATTATATTGTCAACGTGCTTTTTTTACCCTCTGTGCTGTTTTTATGCCCATTCACTATATATATAAAAAGAGGACGAACTCAATACGAACTCTGAAAAGGAAGTTAAAATCGAACAATAGTAAACACAAGAAAAGCAAGCTTGTTTACATTTCTAATGCTTTGCTGAGCTAGTACTTGTTACTGAGCTAAAAGGTGAACAAAAATGACGGGCATGATTTCTCCCTTTCGCAATAGTTTTTACACACATTAACTTTTTTTTCTAAAATTCTACGAATTCAAGAAAGTTGAAGCTCTAAGCATTTCTAAGCATATTCTCCTTCTATTCACTGTACTACCTTTTACAATAATGCAATATATAATTACTGAACGACAATTACGACACCACAAAGCAAGCATTACAAAATAAAAAACAAAGCATTTTCTAATAATTGTTAAAGCACGAAAAAAAAGTTTAGGTCTTCGTTTCGTGAATAAATTATAGAAACCACGTTTGGGGAAAAATTATATTTCAAAAAATCTCCGTTGTAATAGTACAATGAACACTTAAAATCTGCAAATACAAACCAAGCACGACAGCTGAATAAATCGTATCAAATAATAATCAAATAGAATACTTCATACATCCTGTTCTGTAGATTTTTGATTTGCTTATCATTTGTCATACTTTTGCGTCAGTATTTTCAATTAAGGTATACTCGTTTTTACCACTATACTCCAGTATAAATATACTCAAATAATCAATAATTACTCTTTGTAAGTATGTTATACCTCTAAATCCGAACTCAAATATTTGGTGAAATTAGAACATGGTAAAGAAAAAGAATAACTATATCTTACTTGAATTTAAGTGATAATTACAGTTCGTAGCCATGGAAAAAATCACAACTGGATTTTTTTCGGTTCCCCTCTTCTGAGGATCTCCACCAACTCTTCCCAACAAAGTCACCTGATTAATCGCTGAAATAAGTAAACACAACTGCTCACATACGTCACTTTACTTCGCACTAACAACAATTATTGTCAACAAACATCCTGATGAAATTGTTTTTAAGATATTTCGTACAGCCATACATTTTTCTATCCGATTCAGTTGAAGCTGAGGAGCTGTAGAAGCCGTAGACGCCGTCGAACAAAGACGTGTTTGGCATTCTGGCACAACGTCAAGACGATTGGCAGCTCGACATATACTTCTGGTAACCTAAACACCGTAACAATAACAAATTATTAACACGTGAGGCGAGACAATTGTATCATTGATCCTACTCTTTATTTACAGCATTCACACACAAATTTATCTACTAATTTAATTAACTACTTCAAACGTTGTACGTGTACGCAGAGTAAACATACTATTAATCCTAAGCGATTTTCAATTCACACACGATTGATTAAAATTGAACTTGAAGTATGGTAGAATGTGTTTTTGCATCAGTGTGTGAGTAACTGGTGCAGAGCTGCGATTTACACTTCCAAAAACAAACTGTTGACGATTGGAAAGAATTGGAGCTTCGTCCGACCTCACAGTTTCATTTTAAACTTTTACTTCACTTTTAATTTTTAAGCTAATACCTAATTATTATTGCACAGTGAATAGAAAGGCATTTAAATATTCATCGCCGTTTCCTAAGTTAAAGTTGAGTGTATTCCCCTAACTGAATCTAGAATTAGGAACGAGAATATTAGCAACTATTAACTACGGACGACTACAAATTGGCCACAAGCCAATTCATAGAGCCTTAAGAGAAACGTTTGGCATTATTCACAACAGTTCTTGAAATAAATTTTTGAACTTTCAAAACAAGTCTACACAAAAAACTTGATAGTGCAATTACATTTTCTCGTTTTACTGTCAACTGTTAGCCTGTTGTCAAACTGTTCGCAGATATGCATTCACCAAGCAGTGTTAAATTAAACTCTTTCCTAATTGCTACTTGTATTCCACTTCGCTACTGTAGAGCAGCTGAGAGCAAAAACAATTCAATTTTCATTTTGTAACAAAGCAAGGAACTTTTAAGTGTAGTAATCGTAACAGATTCCGCCAACCAAAAATGAAATAAAAACTATAATTTAAATTCAACACAAACAATTCTGTACTCCATTGATTCGAGAACTAGAATACTTAACCTTAACTTTTAACAATCCAGACAAGAAATATTAACAGGCCTAAAGACAGTAAGTAACTATCAACTATTGGCAGACAGTAATTATTAATGAAAACAATTATGGCTGTCTTTTGAAAAAACTCGTTGGCGATAAGGTCAGCAATTTATTTATTACTTATTCACAACTTATTCTATATTAATTATGATGGTCCCACCAATAATAACAACTAATTGCTACGCATTTCTCACTATCTGGAAAACGTTAGACCCAATCACCACTGTCACAGTGAATATCACTAAAATCTATTTACAGATGATAATTCAATACACTTGCAATTCACATTTAGTTTAATCTTACCTTACTCAGGAACATTCTGGCTCTTTCCGCTATCAGCCTACGAAATTCTGTGAAACACAATCAAGAAAAACAATATGATGAAATATTGAAATCAATCAACCTGACCTGCAACATTCAAAGTTGTTCTATTCCATTCTAGCTATGCCTAGATGCTAGAGTAGTAACTACCACACACGCAATAATCATGATGTACAAAAACAACAATGAATAAGAATACGTGAACGATGAGAACAAACAAGAACTCAACGCTCAACCTATACTTGATACTATGTACCTACCTATAATGCTAATGGTGTTGATATTAACTCTGGATTTCTGGATTGACTTTTGCCGCTGTCTACTGGATTACAATTAGTGAGGATATTAACCTGTAAAAGTGCACAAACAAAAAAATGACAAAAGATAATACACAATAATTCTAAGTGACACAATGACAATTGACAATGAACTTGTGGCAAAGTAGAGGAAATGAGGTTAAATAATAACAACAGTAAAAGCAACAGTTTTAACTTACTCAACTTTCACTGCTGATTCGGATTCCGGATTCGGAATGATACCTTTGCTGTTTGGTTCCGGTGACTCGTGCGTCGTAGTCGTAGTCGTAGTTTGTTTGTTGTAGTGTTTTGTAGTCTGTAGGAAGGCAGGGAGGTGAAATCGGCGTGTTGGGATTTGAAGAATTTGGCGGGATGGGGGAGGGGGATGAGGGGAAATGGTGCCGATGGCAGTTGTTTTTGGAAGCAGTAGATGGGAGGCACTGGTGGAGTCGAGTCAAGTTTCGTGTCTGATGTCACTACCGCACCGCGAGCTCACGTTCCACGTAGCACAACGGTGGCAAAACGGGTTCATACGGCAAGCAGGCCTTAAAAGTGTTTTCTCTTCACCCCTTGTGCCTCTGCCAAGAGGAATACATGCAATCTCAGCACATCCACTAGCAGCACTACTCAACTCACTCGTCCACTTGTTTCCGAAACACTTGGGCATTTCACTCGGGAAGGTGAACTGAATTAGTCAAGATCTAACTTGATCGTCGTATCCCATATTGCATATTGTCAAAAGACAGTCTTCTTCTAGTTAGTAATATTTATTAGAAACTAGAACAATGAAGAAATTCCTAGCATTTGTGGGGGTGGTTGGCCTATTCTGTCTCATCGGAGCCGTCGATGTTCAGCAAGACGAGAAATCCCGGCTTTTGGTGTCAAAGCAACTTCTCAATAAGTTTGTAGTGGAGTCTATGGACGTTGTCATTAAATACAGTGTATTCAATGTTGGATCCGTAGCCGCTAGCAACGTTCAACTGAAGGATACCAGCTTCGGTCCAGATTTCACCGTCGTTGGTGGCCAAACTGAAGTTTCACTTGGAAGAATCCCCCCTCAAGGAAATGTTACTCATACTGTTGTGGTGCGACCCTTGAAGTTCGGTTATTACAACTTCACAGCCGCTCAAGTCACCTATACATCTGGAGACGATAGCAAAGAGGTATTTTAAATTATTTTTTAATTTTAATTAGTAATTAGAGATTAGTGATTAGGGTAGGCGAGTTAGCTGCT
The DNA here is from genome assembly GCA_036851915.1 of Ptenothrix huangshanensis. Taxonomy (NCBI): domain Eukaryota; kingdom Metazoa; phylum Arthropoda; class Collembola; order Symphypleona; family Dicyrtomidae; genus Ptenothrix; species Ptenothrix huangshanensis. Next base: position 30,758 of record JAAXYX010000472.1, read on the forward strand.
GAGCCCTTCATTCGGCGTTATATTTTGTATTGTATGGCTCAAGTTGATGGCCGGAACTATTTTCTTGGTGCCATTTAAAGTTAGCATCAGGTGGTTTATTTAGCAAGTGGTAAGTACGAGTGAGTATCTATATAAGAAGAGAAAGCTTGTGCGTTGTAAGAAGGTGATACTCACTTTTCGATGTTGATATGTCTACAGTCACATTGCTTGAGGAGTATGATTTACAATGACGTTGTTTATTGCGAAGGAGGTTCATTGATTTGATTTTACTTTCTTGTCCAATTGCAGATCCAACAAGGATGGTCCAGTGAACCCGGTGAGGGTTACATTGCTCCCTTCAGGGAATTCGACAAACGTTTCTCTCCTCATTTGGTAATTTGTGTAACTTTATGAAATCCTTAATAAGTATGTGTGCATGCACTTCGGCCTGTTGCAAAGTTTCACTATACTACGCCAGTTATGTAAATAGTTATGTAGTAGTTTACAACCGATTCAGGTTTGGGAAGTTAAGTAGCAATTTGTTGGTTATGTGATAAACGAGCTAAATGGGTTTCGTTATTAAAACAGGAGGTAGTGTGCTGCGTGGAGTATACATTAATTACAAGGAAAATATGTTTGCACAAGTATAGTCTTTTCGTCATTCGTTGTGACTTTAAAGTCGGAAATGATTTCCTTTCACCACGGATTTCTATGATTTATTGGATGACTAAAGTGTTTCAATTCTTTTTCATTTTTCAGCTTGATTGGGCCGCATTCGCTATCATGTCTGTTCCACCGCTGTTCATTCCATTTATGTTGTGGCACTCAAGCAAAGCCAAGTATGAAGCAGTTCTTCTTTCAAAGAAATCGAAATAAGGAGTGTATGTTACCACCTGATGTGACCTCAATAAAAAAATCAGTTGACTTTTAAAATACATATTTGTACTCCAAATTCTGTAAAACATCTGTGCATTTAATTATCTTCTGTTGTTTATAATTGTTGATGAATATATGAATCATGAGAGCGAAATAAGAGTGAAGTCGATTATCAGACTAATACCGTTCAAGCTGGCATAATTACTACTTAATTTATTAAAATCACCTTCGAAATTCGAAATAAACACGACACACGATCGTCAACCTTAAGATTTGTCTTTTTGCTTCAACAAATATAATCACAAATTCGGTTGAATGTAAACAATTTTACAAACATCAAGCAACACGCGTAATAATTATCTATTTAAAATATATTTGTCATAATCAGCAACATTTTTCAATTTTGAGCATAGAATACACAGATGAATCTTGAATGATGGAAAGAACAAAGGCCACACATTTAGAGCTTGGACTTGGTCTCGTGAAGGTCCACATATCCACCTACGAAAAACAAAAGGTAGAATAAATCAAAATAATTATAGAACATCAAAGTAGACTATATTTTCAACTCTTATGAAATGATTCGACTTTACCTGTCAGAGAGGAAATTCCTGTCTCTTTCACTTTGACTTCGAAGTGGATTCTGCTGCCTTCTTTCCAAGTCTCGACTTGAAGAGTTTCCCCAGGATAAACTGGTTTAGCGAAGCGAGTCTGTGCAAATTAGTGTCATATTATATTAGGCGAGTGTTGACATTTTTAGTCACAATGGATCTTAAGACTCATTCCTTAAACTTCTTATTACAATATTTAGTGACTGAGTTCGAGGTGGGAGTAAGGTGAGGATTTTAGGATACATGATAACGTTTTCAACTATTAGCAACATTAAGTAGCGCTTCAAATACTAGTGATTGAGCTTTAGGACTAGGACGTACCTTAATTGATTTGAAAAGCCGGGCTTCTCCATTGGCGTAGTTCTGTAGAATTACTCGACCGGCGATTCCAAAAGAGCAAAGACCATGCAAAATTGGACGTGAAAAGCCACCCATCAAGGCGAAATTCGGCTCGATGTGAAGCGGATTAACATCTCCACAGAGACGGTACAGTGCTGCTTGATCGTCATTTGTTTTATATTCAAAGACCGCATCTGGTTTTCTCGATGGTGGGGGAACCGGTCGCGTGATTGGCTTATTTGTGTCACGCTTTCCGCCGAATTTTCCGTCACCCACAACAAAAATAGCGTACTCCATGGTGTACAGTGGACCATCATCATCTTCCCCGCGTACTAATGGGTGTCATAGATCATAATACATAAAAATGTATGGTTAAAAATCCACTTTTTTATATACCTTATATACTAATAATAAGGCTCTAAAATGTATCCCGTTTGCCCCATTTTTCATGCCTGGCTCACTTATTATCTTTATTAATGCATGCTTCCTCTCTCATTTCTGCCTCTTGTAGTTAAAACTACGAATTACCTTTGATAATGTATAGAGAGCCGGATCCTTTATCTAAAACATCCACAACTTCAGAACTCAGAGTAACCTTTCCCTCAGTGGGCAAAAGTCTATGAAGTTCCACAAACTGTTCACCATGAAGAATTTTAGCAGGATCGATATTTAAGCCAGGCAGATTCATGACATCAAATAATGGAGCATTTCCGGCAAGTACAGGGAATGTTGGCAAAACTTGGAAATCATCGGATCCCTCGTACAGGAAGCGAAGCGCATTGTTATCCTTTGTGCTAACACCAACTGCAATAAAACATAATTAGAAGTATTACACATTAATTACAATTTACAATTGACATTTTTACCAGATTGTTCTACAAAGTAATGCTTTCAAGTAACAATTTCTTTTCAGCAGTTTAAAGTTTATTTTTATTTTGTTTAAAAGATTTTTCTCGAACCTGCAATAGCATAGAGAATAGCGTCATTTATCTTGTACGTGTATTGTGAGGAAGAAAGGGCAACTCCAGCAATGTTCTCTTTGGTGAGATGGTCCAAGTTTTTGGCACCAGGAATATTTCCGGATTCCATGTTTTCTAATACCTCGGTAAATTTTCCCATAGCTACCTCGATTTGTGTCACATTCTCTCCACCTGTCATATCTGTGATTTGATTCCAGGAATCTCTCACATTTTCAAGGGTAACGTTATCGGAGAGTTTTGTTCGCAAGTAAGCACCTTTAGAGCGTTCCCAAGCATCTAAACCACAAAGATACAGTTTATGCATCAAACTTTGAAAATATTTTAAGTCATCTGAATCGAAAAAGATAGGGATTGTGTGAAAAACGAAAACCTTCGAAATCTTACATCGCATAGCGTAACCAGCTGCAGTCTCAATAATAGCACCATTTTCATCACACTCTTCGTGACACATCCAAGCCACAACGGGAGCAATTAATTCAGGTTTTAAGGCAGCGTGTAAATCTGTAAACATGATTAAATCATGCGCGGTATAATTAATAATCAAAACGGTATACGGTAAAAAAAATGCCAGTAATGCCCTTGAACTAAAAAATAACTCTTACCGGGCGGTAAAATTCCTTCAGTTAGTCTGGAACCAGCTACGGGAACAATTGTATTGGTGTGAATGTTGAATTTAGCTCCCTCCTTGGCCAAGGTATTGGAGAAGCCAATTAATCCCGCCTTCGCTGCTGCATAATTAGCTTGACCGAAATTACCTAAGACACCGGCAGTTGAGGCTGTGTTGATAACACGTCCGTAATTTTGATTACGAAAGTGTTCCCATGCTGCTCTAGTTGTCTTATAAGCTCCTTGCAAATGAACTTGATGAATTAGATCCCAATCAGCGTCACTCATTTTACCAAAGGAGCGATCCCGCAAAATCCCAGCATTGTTCACAAGAACATCAACTCTCCCAAATTGATCGATTGCTGTTTTAATAATTTTCTCTCCATTTGTCACTGAGTCGTAATTAGCCACAGCCTTACCACCTGAAATTAATCAACATATAATTATTGTTTATTATGTCCATTTATTTCGTGTTCATCATTTTGCTCTGCCTCGACTCACTAATTCCGGTGAACCCCTTATGCAGGAACTTTTTAAACTACTCAATGCAATTACTTAGCCAATTCTGTGCACAATTCTGTCTGCTTAAATGGATACATAGACGCTAATTTTTCCATCACTTAGAATATTGTGTTACCATTGCGGCGGATTTCTTCAACAACAGTATCTGCTGCACGGGAATTAGTTCCGTCCCCATGTTGATTCCCTCCAAGGTCATTGACTACGACGGATGCTCCCTTGTCGGCAAAAAGAAGAGCATAAGCTTTTCCTAATCCTCCACCGGCACCGGTTACAACCACAACACGACCATCAAAATCGTAACAGACGATTCATACTTGTTCCTGGGGAATGTCTGAATGAAATGAGTTGACAAAATAAATACAAAACTAATTAAAGTTCATTGAAATTGAAATTAAGTTCAAATATGCAAATAACTGCTGTTTACTGCTAATAATAAAGCTATGAACGCTGTAATTACGCTTTAGTGTTTAATTAATTCAACGCTTTATTATGAGTTTTTAATAGCGTCCGATTGTTTTGTTACAAACCCCAGTTAAATTAATCTGTAGACGAGAGAAAAAACTTTACTGTTACTCAACAACCGCGAAGTATACATTCCAAATCACTTTTAAACTAGGATTATAATTTTTTATTTTTAGTTCCTATATAATCTTAGTTTTTAAGATCCATAAAGATGAATTTATATAATTATTTATATCATGTTATATATATATATATAGGAACTAAAAATAAAATATATATATATGTGTGTATCTAATATAATTGGTAGCTGGGAGAAACCTAATGAATGATAGATGGGTAGAATTGAAGTTTTTGGTAAAATTTTGGTGCTTTATTAGTCATGAAACGTTTACCACACTTCAATTCTACCACCAGCTACCAAGTGCCTTTCACCATCTCCGGTAATACATCACCGTTACAGTGATTGGAGTTAGGGGTATAATTACCTCGATGGTAGGGTTTTTTAAAAAAATTACATCACAGTAGTAATTTTTAAATGTTTGCAAGCACAACGACTTTACAGCAACTGGGTGTACTATACTATACCCAATATGGTCTACATCTTTAATTAAATGCCTTTAAGATCGCACTAAAATAAATGCAATAACATAAGGAAATTAAAAGCTTACCCTTGATTTCTGTCAGGATTTAGTACATTGTCAAGTATCTGGAATGAGTTTGCCATTATGGAAGTTTAAATTTGGCGAATTTGGTGGCTCCTGTGCAGTTAGAGTGTAGTATCTATAAGAGAAATTAAGTACTTTAATCAAAGTCTGGCTGATCAGTATAATATGGATAGGATAGTAGATCTTATAATAATTTGTTCGTTACTCTTTACCAACCAATGTAACTTCAGGCCAACAAGGCAGATTGATATGCTGTACAGCATACAGTGATTACCCTGTCAATGATAAATGAAGAAAAAACTAGTCTTCACGTCCTTGATTTTTACCCCTTTTATTCTACTTGTGAAATATTCACACTACGAGAACAAACCTAATGTTAGGAACAAACTATATGACGTTTTAGCCAATACAGTTTAGCACAAAATACTATAAAGTACCTATGTATAGTTGAAAATAATCAGCTGTTGGCTGTGGGTAATCGTAATCATATAAAACAACTTCTGACTTTAGCTCTGTTTTAGTATGTAGTATGACTTTATTACCTATTCATTAGTACCACAGTACAAAACAAAATACAGACTGACACAGCATATACATGCATTCGCTCCCTTGTCATTTGTCAACTTTTCACGTTGATCGTTGACATTCGTATAAAATGTAATTATAGGACTGAGTGCTTTCAAAGTTGGAAATATTAAAATTTACTTATAGATAATGCTGTCATGATAAAACTTAAGGAAACAAACAACCCACCTACTTACGTGTATAGGTATACAACAATTCAATACAGTACGCAGTAAAACCGAGCTGAAGCTGTTTTAATTGTAATATAATACACTGACCTCACAAACTCCTACTTAACAACAAACCAAAACCAAGTGGTTGAACTATTGCAAATAATTTCCTATACTCAGCTTCATCGGAGTCAGAATGAGAAGTCAGGTAGAACAAAGATATGAAATGACTAGAAGGTAGGCAATCAAGTAGAACTGTAGAATCCAAAACATAACACTCGATAGATACAGATAATACAGAATACAGATACATGGAATTCAAAGCAAAGTGCCAACAACTTTCGTTTCCCTCACCTCATTCAATGCCCTCACTCTAGTCTAGAAAACTTATCGCCTGTCTATTGTAATATGAAGTACTTATGTATGAAGTAGTGATATGATTTAACTATTTTTTGTTACATCTTTAAACAACATGGCATGCTACTTTTAAAGCAAAAATGACTTGGTGCATGTTAAATATTAATATATCTATTACTGCTTCCTTCTTGTTGTTCTTATGACTGGTGTATTTGTATTGACGTTTCAAGTCAAAGTCAATATTATTTACTTCCTCTTTATTAAAGACATTTACATGGTGTCGTCTCTCGTACTTCCCGTCCCGATATATGTACCTTGAATATTTCCAATTTACACATCTGTAAAAGTGTCGAGGCAACATTGCAAAATACAACTTTCGATTCCCATACTCATCATCGGCATATTGAATATACTTCATAGGTATATGCAAGTAGTCATTCATTTTTTGTTAATAAAGGGAAACGAAATCAACTTGTGTTGTTGTGCATACTGTAAATTATACGTAAGTTGCATAAATGACAAGCGAAAATGATGAACTTTACACACAGAAGGTCACCTTAAGTTTCTTTGTAATTTGCGAGTGTAATTATACTGAAACCTAAAAAAAATTATGAGAGCACTGAAGAATACGAATGAGAATCTGAATGAGCCTTGTAATTTATACAGCGCCAATCTGTGATGAGTTATAAGAATTATATCGTAAGGTAAGTAGTGGAAACGATGAAGCAGGGTTGAAAGATATGTATGTACTGCAAGCTATTTGAAGCTAACAGCTCGTACCGGTATGGCCGATACCGGTAAAAATTATATTCACCGAAGCTACTTTACACACTTTACAGCATACTAAAGTGCATATAGCCATATGGACGCTAAGTGATGGAATGCTAGATAGACTTTCTTCGGGGATAGAAAGCAATGACATAACAAGAGGCACGTATCTAATTATATTTCAAATCAACCAAAAGCTTTTCCCTAATGAAGCCATACGTTTTTTTCGGTAATACCAGTTATTATCTACAAGTGGAAATATTAATTATGCACAGTAGCTGCTCAAGGTCAAAAGTCAAAACATTCACCAGTATAAAAGATGATTGCATCGAGCAAATAATATTCAACTTAATATATATTTTTCCCATTATTATGTACGAAAGCACGTCTTTTTGCATTTTATCTTCTAACTAGAATTTTTAACGTGATTTGATTGTATTACCTAGATAACACAATCATTTATTAAATATAGGGTTACAGTAGGTTAGGTATTAATGTGCTGTCTTATTTATTGAATCCAGTGGGGGTTCAGATTTGATTGTTTCGGTTCAGATTTGTGTACACCATTTGTTTAGAGTCTATTTTGGTTAGCCTCTTTAGGGGACAGTTTCAAGTTTATTTTGTTTAATCAAATTGTCTCGCTCTCTCGTGTGATAGC
>JAAXYX010000473.1:0-38302 GCA_036851915.1 Ptenothrix huangshanensis
ACAGCTTGAACTGCGCGATACGCTTTAGATGCATTTTAAATATTTAGATGCGCCCCAGGTTAGCTTGAGAAAGATCCTAAATGCGTTGATAATTACGCTAAATACAAGTAGTTTTTTGGCGCTTTAGACATCTCATTGTTTCCAATGTACCAACGTACCAGAAAAATCCCTGTCTCTCCCTCTCTCTCTCTCTCTCTCTTTTGTTGGCATCCTCGTGTTGAAATACTAACGGGGAAATGAAGACGCATACCAAGAGAAACAAAAACTTGGAGAATCCCAAGTCCAAGTGCAATGAATGCAATGCAATGGTGTGAAGCTCATTGTACAAGCAATGGAATGAGCTCTGGGAAATACGGACACACAGCGGGTTGCAGTCGTGTCGTAGTCGTAGTATATGCATATGTATATAGGTAGAAGTTCCTACCACCGCTTCTACTCCACTAGTAGTCAAGTTCAACCAGAAAAGTTCGACCTTCACAATTCATTATGTACTGCTGTAACTACCTACCTACCTATTCTTCCTGGGTCCAATTCAACTCGTGCATTGTCGACGAATGTTAATGGGAGAAAAGTTGAATTATTGTGATTATTCTGGAAAAAAATTACAAGTTGAAACAGTCCATAAGTTGAGCCATGCCGGGAAGAAAACGGTTCGGTGTATAAAGTACAAGTTGAATTGTGGAGGTTGAATTATTCAGGTTGAACTGAGATAATAGGACTAGTACTGAGCTTCTTGTGCCACTGTTGACTGTACTGTACTGTACACTACTGTGCTGTGCTGTGCTGTGCTGCGTGGCGTTGGCTTACGTTAGGTTAATACGTTGCATCCAACATCCAACCTCGTAGCCCTATTCAGCTGCTATTCCTATATTTTATGTATGTCTGTCTGGATGACTGTACACTTGGTTTCATTTGAGTTTAGGTTTATAATGGGAAGGAGATAAAGTCGACGACGGTTGTGGCGAATCTTGAAAAGATCCAACCCATCATAGTCCCTGTGAAACAAAAGGAAATGCTGTACACATTTTAGATGAGTTAAAGTACATGTAGACAGAGAAAAGTTACTCTTATATTCTATCGTATTACTTTTACTATGTTCATTCGTTTCGCTTGTGTTCTCTGGTAACAGTATAACGCCTTCCACTTGCAATTCCATCTCATTTCCCAACCAGTACCAGCACCAGCACCAGCACAAGGACCAAGACCAGCAAACCAACCTGCCTATCTATCTATACACATATATTGCAATTGCATAACCAACCTCCCGACAATGACTAAGGCTATGCTTCCCTCCCAACTCGAACAAACCCGAGAACCAGAGCCCAGAAACTGAACCAGAACCAGAACCAGAGCCAGAACCAGAACCAGTGCCGGAATACTTACCAAGACATACACACTTTGAGATTCTAAAATACAGCGAAAGAGAACAAAAAAGTTTGACATGTTCGTGTTGAGCTCGTAAAGGGTTACGTACCTATACTAAGACTACGGATACAGACGAGATGCCCTGTCTTCTTTATCCGAACTGTGTCATACGCGAGATGCTCTACGGGGCGGTCAGATGGATATATACAAACCAGATATCGTATATCCCATCAAGTATACTATATATACTAGATATAATATGTACCTAAATATGGGTGGTTTAGTGATGGGAGTAAAAGTAAAGTCGAAGGTATGACTTGTTCCAATAGGTATGGCCCAGCCCAGCTCAGGCAAGGCCAGGCCAGGGTTCCCTCCGACTACATGTATAGATGGGAGAAGCTTAAAAAATGCTAAAGAGAAAGAGAGAAATCGGTTCGGTTGGACGTCAGATCGGTTGACTTCACTTGGCTTTGTCTTGGCGACTAGAGAATTTTGAGTTGCATTCAAATTTCAACATTCCACTCGAACACAAGGAGGAATGGGGTTGACGATGATGATGACGATGAGGATGACGATGAGGATGATGATGACGATAGTATTAATATTAGTATTAGTCGAAGCAGAAAGTTGAAGTTGAAGCTGTTACTAGTTACAAAGCCGAGGAGGACGGAGTACCTGCGACCCTTCTTCCGCCTCTTCCTCCTCCACGTGATTTTATTCCTTAGATCGTCTTTGCAACTTCCAGCTCCTTCTTGGTCGTTCTCGTTGTCGTCTCCATCCTCCAAATTGTTCGACTTTGACTTTCCTTGGTTTTGGGTGGTGGTGGCTGGGCTCGGTTTGGTTTGGTTTGGCTTGGTTTGGCTTGGTGCTGGTCGCTGAGTTTGGGTCTCCCTTGTTTGTCCTGAGTTGCTCACACATAGATGAGCTCATAACGGGGGAACGTGAAGGACTTGAAAAAGGCGGAGTGCAGAATTGTCTCTTGACTCTAACGATCTTCTGCTACTGACATTGAGAATTATTGCGTGCGATTCCTTCCTTTGTTTCCATATTATAGACCACAGACTTTTAACGATTTTCATAAATCATCACCGGCTGCATTATTTTGCTCAGCAAAAATTTCCACTTCTCCTATTCACAAGCTCGTCTCCTCCTCCTTTCCAAAACCGAACTGACTTTTCTCTTTCTTTCTCTCTCTCTCTCTCTCTCTCTCTCGCTCTCTCTCTCTCTCTCTCTCTCACTCTGTAGAACTCTTCCTCTGCCCCTTTTATCCAGTGTTAAATTTCCCCTTGTGAGTATCCGCATGCACATTCACAGTACCTAGTCGGCCGGCATTCCCCACACACTGTCTACATTGTACATGGGAAATAAATAAATATATCTCTTCCAGATACACAAAACAAACATGCACTTGAGCAGGCTCCTTCACTACATTCTAGCACCGTAGAAGCAAGTAGGGTCTACAAATGAACGCCATACTATAGAGAAGCCACGTCAATGTATAAAGTCTACAGTCTACGATCAGCTACTTGGAAAGTTGAAAAGCCGACAGCGGAAAGCTGGAAATCGAAATGGAAGTGGAGGTGGAAACTGTTTGCAAGGGAATGTCTCTATTGTAGCCAAAACGCCAAGTCAAGTCAAGCCAAGCCAAGCCAAGCCAAACCAAGCCAAGCCAAGCCAAGCCAAAGCCAAAGTCAAGCAAAAGTCAGCCAAATCCAAAGGAGAGGAGAGAATTTCTTTCCTCCGAAGAGAGGAAGGGAAAGACGATTGGACTTAGGATAGGAAGGCGAAAGGCGAAAAGCAACTTAACTTGTAATATATTTCCTCAAGACTGTAGATCGGAGATAGTTGTGCGGAGGTAGACGTGAAGGTGGTGGTGGATGTGGATGTGGATGTGGATGGAAAGGTAGAGGGAGGTAGATAGTGGGATAGTTTAGGACAAGTATTTCGTAGATGGGGAGATATGGAGATATAGTGGATGATAGGTAGGTAGGTACCTACCTACATATGTACATAGCATAGGTAGTAAACGTAGGTAGGTATAGGTAGGTAGGTTGCAATCATCATAGCTTCCATTCCAAGTCGATTCCTCGATAACAAAAGCATAATATTCTACTATTATCTTCCAGTTCATTGGTTATCGTTATTCCAATGGCTATTCCAATTCCTATAACATAACACCAAAGAGGCTGAAGAAGAAGCCGAGGAAGAGGAAAACAGATATCTGTATTCCAGCTCCACCGTCGACTCCACGTCTCATCCGCTCATCCTCATATGAATGCAATGAATGCCTATGGGTCGTTGGTAGTTGGTAGTTGGTAGTTGGCAGTTGCAGTTAGGATCCTGAGCTACCTACATACATACATACACAGAGCTATCTATGCATATCAGTACTTGCATTTCACTTCCTTTTTCCCTTTTCTCCACTTGTGTATAGTTTTGGTGGACGCGTAAGAAATTTTTGCTTGCCACCAAAAGCTCACCGCAACATTCTTCCCTATGATTATCATCATCTGCTGCTGCTGTTGCTGTTGCCGTTGCTGTTGGTGGTGGTGGTTGTTGGTGCTGGTGCTGCATCTCCTCTCTTCACTTCACTCCCGTTCTCCTCTGCTCTCTTCGGTTCGGTTGTGTTGTTTTGTGTGGATTGAAACCTCAATTCTCTGTGGATGCTGTTGCTGTTGCTGTTGCTATTGCTATTGCTGTTGATGTTGTGTGTGCGATCATAATGTTGGATACTAAACGTGAAGGCTGACTCCTTCCCTTATTGTCTTATTAGATTATTTACATACCCGTACTCTTCCATTAGGCTCACTTGGGCTCTGTTCCACTTCCATGCCTTCCTCTTCCCTTTGCCTATAGATATACATATATATGGTATATATAGACTACCATACCATTAGAAGCAGGAGGAAGGGAACACATCCTCGTGCTCATCTTACATCTGCGTATCTATATAATAAAACTGTTCTCATCCAACTTTCATCTCATTTTCCAATTCAAAATTACTAACATTAAATTATTGTGGCTGAATCGTGTACATCCATGGCCATGGCCATGGCCATGGCCATGTCCGTGTTCGCCGCGTCCGCGTCCGCGTCCTCATGTCTAGGAAACCATAACGCTGGAAGTACTTCCAAGTTTCACCCCATATACATACTTGCCATTCCCATTCCCATTACAACTTACTTTTACTTTCTCAACAACAAGTTGAGGTATCCATATGCATTACAGACCGGCATTACAGATGATATGTCAAAAGGCTAAAATACGGCGCAATCTACTATCTGCTCATAATGGCTGGAATATCGTAATTGTGTGTGTCTACTCCAAGTGTCGAGTCTCATCGTCATTTCGGAAAGCAAAGGCACAACTTTCCTCTCGATTGTCTGGATCCTGTGGATGTGGAAGTGGAGGAAATGCATACCATTATGGGATGGTTCTGTGTGTGGGCAGAGTACATAGTGTACGTTTAGAGTACCTTACCCTTCCCTTGATCTTGGAGTAGGCATGCATTTTAATGGACTTTATGAAGATATTTAGGACTATAATGCACAGACATAGGTGTAGCTATGGAGAGTGTACCGTCACCATCACCATCTGGGATATGGATGAACTAAAGAATGGCTGTTAGTGTACCATAGACAGAAAGTTTCTGCCGATTCTGCCCTCTCAGTGGTCATTGTGAATAGAAACGGAGAAATATTGCCGATTGCTCTTACGTTCCATCGTTCCATGGTTCCAGGTTCCGTCCGCCGAAAACTAGAGAAAGAGACTGAGTATGGAGGCCGGAATGACAAGAGTAGTGCCCGTAGAATTGGAAATGGTGAGAGTGAGAGCCAGAGAGGATCAGTAAAGTATTATGGGATGGTCTGTTGTGGTGTGGCTAAGGCGATGGCTAGGAAAGCGCCTCTATAAATGTACCTACCTACCTACCTACCTACATATACCTTCCTATATACATCTCTAGGTATGACTCGAGTTGAATGGAGAAACAGAGGAGAGAGAGAGAGCAAGCACGAAAGCGTGGATACATATTTGATATTACAGATAACACTAAGTACATAATGCATGTCGTTGTCGTTATGAAAGTGTGCGAGTACGTGAGTGTATAGATTTTCTGTTTGGAATTGTTGATGTAAAAAGTTGAAAACTTGATGTCGTCTCCATGTCACTTGAATTGGAAAAGGTTCATCTCTAGTTTAATCGCAAGAGAAAAGGATAGATAGTGGGACGGAAAAAAGTCGTAAACTTTTTGTCATGGGATGTGATTCTAAGCATTCAACTTTTCTGTTTGTCTCCTTCTGCATAGTCCCACATAATCCAAGTACCTACCTACTGAGCTACCTATACACATACATATCCACACCGTAAGTCCCACTTCTGTCCTTCTATGCCCTGTCCCCGTCCTTCAGTCGTCCTCCGATCCAACACATCCACTGATCTTACAATCTTCCCCACCATCATCACCATCACCATCACCATCACATCCACACTATTTTCTATCCTGACACATATGGAGATATCTCGACCGTAACGATGGTTATAATGTGGACGAGAATGTGAATGCGAATGTGGACAAGTTACCTCTTACTATAGAGATATGCATATACAGATATTTTAGTAGTTGCAAGATTCATGTATGTGGGGGAGGTGATGGTAGACATGTGGAAATCTTTGTCAGTTTCATGAAAAGAATTGAAAAATCTTCATTGATTTGATTTTGTTTGAAAAGCAGAGGAAAAGTATCCATCAGTATTCACTCAGATGGTATTGTTATCTACACGAGACCCAGAATCAGAATCAGAATCAGAACCAGAACCAGAACCAGAACCAGAACCAGAGCGGGGGTTAGGAATAGGACGAAGGTCACTCGCTATCATATCTCCACCCGCTCCCTTCTCCCATTCCCATTTCCATCTGCAGTCAATCTCACCATCTTACTGGCTGACAAGGCAATGGCCCAATGACATGCAGAGAGTATTTATGGACGGTAAAGTACCGCTGCATAATTCACCAATCTCCAACGTAAGTCAAAGTGTCTGAGGTCTCCAAGGTAAGATTTCTCGGTATTCTAATTTAGATTTATTACTGACTTTCTTACCGTGACATTTAATTAGACAGCGACAGTGCGATGGCGATAAAATACCAACTTTTGTATTTATAATTTCATATCTTATTCTACGAGTCCGTGTCCGTGTTGGTTGGTGAGGGAGTGTGGGAAAGAGTACGAGTGTGAGTGTGAGTAAGAATGAAAGTGTGAGTGAGAGTGAGAGTGAGGTGCAGGAGATTCTCGCGACTTAAGATTCCCTTCATAATAATGCACTACTTGGGGACACTTCTAAACGGCAGACGTCCTCAGCTGTTCACTTCCTTTCGCTGACGTGGAGACAGAAACAGCGACAGAGAAATTTGCAAATTGTCGGATGACGTGGGGAATTGTGGAAGTTGAAGTTGAAGCTGGAGCTGGAGCTGGAACTGGAACTGGAACCAGAACCAGAACCAGAACTAGAACTGGAACTGGATGTGGATGTGGATGTGAAAGTGAAACTGAAACTGAAGTTGCATAGAGAAGGATAATGTGTCTGTGTCCTTATGTATATTACCCATGTGTACTTTGGTATTTTGGTGTTTTGTTGGGGAGACAATACGTAGGTGGTACAGGAGTAATGTGGAATACAAAGCTACGCCATGGCCATGATGGAGTGACAATAGCAATGGTGGTTTGTAATTCCTACTCTGTAATAATATCGTTAGTTAAGTTCTCCCCAGCACTGTCTGTATAAAGTATAAACTGTAGCCTCAGTTCCATTCTCATTTCCATCCGCATTATATTCTATGGAATAGAGTTGCTTTTCTCGTTTCTCCTTCTCCTTCTCCATCTCCTTTTCACTCTCCTCTCCTCTACGATGCAATGCGATGCGATGCGATGCGATTTAATGTGTTCTACCTTAGCGTACGTGTGAAGTGGAGACTATCGGTGGTAGTGGTGTTAGTGTTAAAGATATTTCTTGTTGGTTGCTAATCCGAGTATACCAGAGATCAGTGAAGAGACAAATGTACGGAGTAGTAGCTAGAGGAAAAGCTGACATGATGACAAGTGAATGGTACATGCATAATGCATTACGTGTGTGCCCCACTAATCTATCTAGCTATCTTCAACCACCTTAACAACAGTTCTTCCTTCCTTCACTCGCCGACTACAAACTCAAACTAATATGGGTACTGGTCTACACCACACAACACAACACAACCCAACATTTATATACATATACATAGTCACTTTTACCTAGGCCTATGTATATCTACCTGGATCGGCTTCCCTTCCCTTCCCTTGCCTGGCATTGCGATGGCTTAACTTGACTCGGTTTCCTTTCCTTTCCTTTCCTTTCGTTACCTTACGTTACGTTACGTTGTTACGTTATGTGTTGCGTTGCGTTGAGTTGCGTTGGGTTGCGTTGAGTTGCGTTGCGTTTCGTCTTTTCTGATCTGGTCTCGTCTGGTGTGGTGTGGTGTTCTGTGGTAAGTACAATACCTACATACATACAGAGGAGGAAACAGGAAAAAGTACATGTAGTATTTAATGGGTATGTGCATGGGATTCACATTCTGATTCCTCCTTCTGTTCCCATCAACAGCATACATATCTGTAGCAAGTGCATAGCAAAGTACATTGTGTTGTATTGTAGTAGGAAAAAATACACCCTTCCACGTCCACCTTGCGTAGGTATTCTATTACCTGAGTCTGTCTACGTACCTTCACATTTATGTATGTGTAGTTGGTATTAGTTTCAGCTTCAGTTTGGGTTTAGACTGGGACGGCAAGATATTATTATGTTCCGTGCATTGGATTTTGTGTACATGGCGAATTAGGAGGAAGCGAACAATGCTATCACACACACAGACTGCATTACTTGCCACCTTTGTGGATGCTATGAACACCTTCCTGTGGTGGTGGTCGGGGTCGGGAGTGTATCTGGGTAGGGTATCGTACGGGAGTAGGTGTAGGTAGGAACCTCACCAAAATATGTAGGTAGGTAGTTGTCGGTGGAAAAAGTAGCTTACCCACCACCACTTCCTGCTCCTGCCTAAAATCATACACGTTCCTGATCCTGCATACAGACAGTCAGTAAGGATGGAGATGCTCTGGAATTTAACTCTTGCCACCACCACCATCACCTTTACCATACCATCATCGTCATGTCATGGATACCTATACTATACAGGTATAGATGTTTACAGAGGTGCTTTAGTTCTATAGTAGTAATGGTAGTAGTTGAATCGGGTGTAATGGTGATATAATTAGGCAGGTGTATACATATGTAGAGTGATGGTTGATAGGATAATACAGCTATAAAGTATGTGTACATACTTTATATATCTAAAGGTACACAACATATGCATATTATATGTAGGTGGGTACTACAGTGTGGACGGTTCACAGTTCATAGCATAGCTGCTTTTGGAACTCTCTTGCTCCCACGTGTGTGTGTTTGGACGAAATATCTCTTAATCTCTTAGAGAGCTACGTCAGTCTTCCATCCAGTTTCATTAGTTAGCATCTACAGATAGAATGGGAAGGAGGAAGGATGAATGAGATGGATTGTTCACTTCATAATGGAATCAAAATAGAGGGAAATAGGCCAACTAGAAGCGATTCCCCTCAAATCCTCTTCCACACTCTGTACATATACGTGCATATCTAACCTACCTATGTATGTATGTGCATGTCTTCGTGTCTACTTGTCTGCGTGTCTACATGTCTACATGTCTACATGTCTGCGTGTCTACATCTCTACATGACTACATGCGGCAGGGATGAGATCAGGATGAAATGCAATGAGCTATATATGGTCCATGTTACACAGGAGACACGTTGCCCTTCAAGCTATACAACTGTCGTATACTCACTCACTATCTCCCCTCTCCGTCACCAGACCAACCATGTACATAGTATGTAGAGTAGGGACATTGTATCTTCTCAAATTTTATTATTAGGTACATATTCTGTAGTACAAGTTCCTACATGTGTATAGGGAGGACGAAGTCTGTGTAGAGTATATATGTAGGTATGTAGATACTGGTCCAGATGCATGTAGTCTGGAGGAGACCCGAAGATGATTATTATGCGAGGAGAGAAGAAGCGAGTGAGTGAGTGAGTGAGTCCTTTCGGGAATTTTACGTAGGTATACTTTGACCTGCTAGTTGTCTTATCTTCACATTTACACGGCTACTTTACATATTCATGCATAGATGAGATGAGCCGTATATACCTACATAGAATACCATGTACCTACCTACCTCCGTATGTATGTAGATACAGATTGAGTTAACATTGTAGAGCGAAGATGGCTTTGCTTAAGTAAGGATAGACTAACGAAGGTTGTTTGTCTTCTCCGACCCCTTCCCATTACAGAGGCTTACATTAGTATAGAATTGTAGTGATTATATCCGTGGGTAACTTGTAGATACTTATTGCTAGATTAGAGGACGGTATGGTGGGAGAAAGCTCTGTGAAATTATCACAGCATTATCTCATTATAAATTGAATTCCTTCACCTCATGGTTCCCAACAGTTACGGTTAAGGTTTTTAGGGTTTCACTTCCAGGGGCAGTTCCAGTTCCACTTTTAAAACTATATGTAGGTATGTAGTAGGTACCTATATGTGTAGGTACATAGATAGGCTTTACTCTGTATGTATAGACTCTGAGAGTCTATCTACATACCTATGCTATGTATGCCGAGGGAAAAGTAAAAGGCGAAAGGAAAAGCAGAGGTAACCGGCTCATGTTAACATACATGGAATAAAGCTCACGTAATTATTAGCCACGTAAAACTTTTCCTATTCATATTATAAAGTGTGTGAGGACCAACATGTGTACACTTTTAAACACTACCTGCATCTAATGTGCTGCTCCTACTTCCTACTTAATAACCACTCACTCATTTTATATCGTTCCTGAAGAATTTTAACTTTTCTGCTTTTGACATGACACCGAGAAACCTCTTTTCCGTCCCCCCATTTCCCTCTCACCCATTTAAATCTGAGCAGTGAGAAACTGTGGTGGCAGTCGCAGTAGTTGTAGCTGTAGTTAGTAGCGGAAGGATATTATCGCATGCTTTTGCATAGTATCTACAGATATATATTATACATTTATATAGAGTGTGCTATATAGAATTCGGGCACGAGCACAGGTATACTAATACTAGTATGCGTTGTTTACTGTACGTGTCGACTTGTTCCTGTGTGTGTGTGTGTTGTGAAGCATCTATTCACATAGTGTTAGAGGGCAATCATGATGAAGTAGACGTAGAGTTTAGTGAAAGCCGTGTTCAAAGGTGTTTAGTTTCACTTACTCCAGGGAATAAACTTTTTAAGGTCTTTATATTGGGTAAGTGTACAAAGAACCCTTGACGACGACGGAAGGAAAATCCAGAAAGTTATTCCCCAGCTTTGACTATATACATATATATATATATAATATATATACGGACTAATATCAACTGACTATATACTTACCAACTCACCTTACCTTCGGTGGACTTGGATGTGTATTGGAAGATGCCGTGTGTGTTGTTGGTTTGTAGGTATTTCGCCTCGTACACACAAGCCTACCTTAGTATCACTCGTGTCGTGTCTTAGAAAATACTTTGGCAAATACAGACAGACAGACGTACATGGGTACTTTGGGCGAGGGTCGGTAAGAAAAATATGTGGCTCGCATAGAAGATGATAGAGAGAAAGGATTAGAAAGAAACTGGTCTCGTACAGAGCTTTTATTTTATGTGCATTCCTTGCGACTGCAAGTGTGGAGCGTAAGCGTATAGAATAGATAGTTGTAGTTGTAGCTGTAGCTGTAGCTGTAGCTGTAGACAGCAGGTAGGTAGGTAGATAGTATAGGGTTAGCATATATCTACATATGTAGGTACATAGAGCTATGTAGAAAACACTTGGCAGTGTAGACATTGAGGGTTGCAGAAAATGAAGTTATGTAGACAAGTGATGAAATTGGATGGAGGAGTAAGGGAGAATGAGAAATGAAAGTGCTTGGAGAAAATTGATTCCTTGTCTTAGGTTTCCTCTGATTTTCATCATGAAATCGTGATCGTGGTGAGCGTTGAGCATTTAACAGCATCCAAAGTGGAACACTGTGTGTGGGCATGTGAGCTGAGGTCGAGGTATGTAGCAATAGCAAGAGCAATGTAATGCAATGTAATGTAATGCAATGCAATGTCGGCATGATCACGGGCACAAATACAAAGTAGGTACATACATAGAATAGAATACACGCACATAAGCTGATTTCGTTTTGCTCGGTGCCATTCCATGTAGAGCATGTACACATGAACATAGGTACACATGTACGGAGGTAGGTTGTGGATGGTCTGTACTGTTGTGAGTTGTGTGGTGATTTCAGTTTATCATTGGGAAAAGACAGAGAGGCAAGTTATCTCTTTGGCTCAGCTGATTGTGATGATTGTAGGAAGCGAAGGAAAGAACGTGGAGCAGTTGGCGAGAGTGCAGACAGACCATTGGTAATAGCCACTAGTACCAAGACCAAGTCCACCACCAAGCATCCACAAGTCCAGAGGATGTGTGGAGGAAATAGAAACGATGATGACACTGGGAATGGCAATAGATGGATGGATAGATGGATGGTCCGGGGGCTGGGTTTGAAGATGAAACCGACAATGGATGGAATATAATAAATCTTCTAAATGGTTTTATCCTCTGCAAGTAATTAAATATCAGTGGAAATAATTAAGTTGATGGTGAGAAGGATAGGATGATGGCCACCATAAAATCACCCCCAGGTGATAAAAGGACCAACAAAATAGTCCATCAAGTATCATGCACATTGAGTCGAGTAGAGAAGAGTAGAGTAGAGTCAGAGTAGAGTGGAGTGAGAGTTGAGAGAGAAAAGGAGAAAAGGAGACGATGCTGGATGGTTTGGTTGAGCTGTGGCTGTGTGTGGAGTGCGGGCAGCGGGTGGGTAGGAAACAAGCAAGGATGAAGGAGGCAGAGGAAATGTTGGGAGCTGGAAGATTGGAGTCGTTGTGGAGTCAAGAAGTAGATGTGGAGGGTAATCCTGGAAATTCCATTGTGATATTTTACTCTAACCACCAGTATGTGCACACAGTTGTGCATGCATGGCTCCACCGTCAATTCCCCGGGCTCTGCCTGCCTGCCTGGTCTTGGTTTGGTTTGGTTTGGTTTGGTTTTGCCATATGGTTTTCATCCAAAACCGTTTATCGGGTATTCATGAGTGTTTTTAGTGTCAAATTTCCCATAGATTATTATCAGATGAGATCCGAGACTCGAAGATACTGCTATTTCAATTTTCTTTCTTCATCCACACCGAGAGCAGTGCAGTGCTCCAGCCAAAATCTCTTCCCACACTCCCCAATCCCGAACATTATTTCTCCATGTAATTTTCCACAGCTAGAGGTGAGAAGGTAGAAGGTATAAAAAGAAAGTGTCAACTGACACTCGTATGTGCAATCTATAGTGGGCTACTTGTGCTCATGCATAGCATAGCATAGCATAGCATAGTATATCGCATTAGGATTGGTGTATGGGAAGGAATTTTTGGGATGTGTGTGTGTAGGTAATATAATATGAAGGGTGCGGGGTTGTCGTTGTCGTTGACGTTGGTTGCGGTGGGAGGGAGCTTTACACTATTAGACTGGAGACTAGGAGCTGGAATATCGCCATCCTGCATATAGTCATCCTCATCCTCCTCCCGTCTTCGTTTTCGTTTTCGTCTTCGTCTTCGTCCTCGATAGAGTTTTTGCACAAGAGACCTAGAGACTTAGAGACAAATATTCGGGAGAGATAGCCCGGAAGGAAACCGAGGCATTTTGACTTTACATACGTACAATTACATATTCGGGAGGTAATGTAGTGGCTTCATAGGAGTCATAAGATTTGCAGACGAGTACCTATACATACCGCTACTGTCTCCTTTGACTTTACTTTTACGGGCAGAGAGTGATGATAAGGTAGAGTTCACATTCACATAAAGATAATGGGGAGTTAGCGAGGAATGAGGAGACTATGAGTGTGCTGAGAGTGGAGAGAGTGGTGATGGTGGGATGCAGGGTTCGACGTGGGTGAGGGGTAGTGGTGGCATGGAATGGTGTCGACTCGAATTAGGTAATAGGAAAAGTTGTGCCGGATGAGAGGGAGAGCGATCTATTTTAATTTGAACGAGCTGCCGGATGATAAACTCATGGAGGAAGGAACAGAGCGATTTGATCAAATATCGCTCTCACAATCTGCTCACAAATCTACTCCATCCAGTTGACTTAATTAGCAAAGTTTATGTGCTGGCTTGTTCCACGGATCTATTAGACGACATAAGAAGAAAGACAGTCAAGGCAGGATATGTCCTTGACTTGTAGACATGTAGACTCGCAGACTTGACTTCACGAGGCTCACAGTCCAGCAAAGTCAATCCATAGACTTAGCAGGAGAGATGGAACACAGAGCAGTTCAGTGCAGTGTGGATGTGGAGAGAGGAGACAGTAGTGAGTAGCCTCTTAAGAGTTTGTGGTCTTAACTACAGCTATACAGACAGAATATGTGAAATAGGTGCTTATCTCCTAGAGGGGGAAAAAGTTGACGCTCAAGGAAAACAAAAGTGATTCTTATATCACGACGAATATATCACAATGAATGGTTTCTCTTGGCCCAAGAGCCAAAGCCCAAGTCAAAGCTAAAGATTACATGCTGTGAACTTCAAGAGTTTCTCAATCCCAGGTCTCTGTCCGAATACAATTTTCTATTTGTCGTCCTCGTCCTCGTCGTCCTCGTATCACTGGGTTACTTTGTGTGCTCAGACCAGACACAGACACAGACACAGGCACAGCACAGCACAGCACAGCCGAGCAGAGCACAGCCCAGACAAATACATATACCCTGAGCGAGTGAAAGACACAACACATTGCCCATACAAAGATAAATCTACAGATGGGATGTGAAAGAGATGCGAAACAGGACTTGACTTCTTGATCTGTTCCAGTCAAAAGAATCTGTCCACAGGGAGGAATCAGCTGAGGTCCATCCGTCGATTCTTGATTGTGTGTGACATGAAACAATAATCTCCGCAATCACTGAATTTCATTTTTCTTGACTAGACTACAGACTTACATAGATCCACTAGATGGAAATGGACTCAAGCAGCTGTGTAAAGCGCGACTCACGAGTCACAATTCAAATCAGCCATGTCAGCTTCCCAAATGTAAACAAATGACATTATCAAGCTATAACGATAGGATTGCGCATTAATTATTTGTATATGCCGTAGCCTCTCAAGCCATAAATGAAGTGCGTGATCTAATTACGTAATTAAGTATGTGGGCTCCGTTATGGCTATATGAATATATGACTCTGCTTCCGCGTTCCTCCTCATTATGCCAGAGTATTAAGTGCAGGAAGAAAGAAAGCTTAAATAAAGCTGATTGTGAAAAATAGATGACTTTTGATTAAAAAGTGATGAGTCGCCGTAATAGTAAAGCCGTAGGAGCGAGATTCAAGCGGAGAGAATCTTATTAAATACCAATGTCAAGAGATGATCTCTGTATACCATGATTTATGGATAGGAATTTAATTTTTTTATCCGTCTGTTTTATTCTCGGCCGGTATAGTGCATATAGTGAGTATGCTTGTCGCTGGGCATACGCATGGGGTAGAAAATTATAGTGCAATGCAGCAGGCCGTGCTAGCAGCAGCATTAGCCGCAATCGTAATATGCGAATCCGGATGAGCAATTCGAAAGTCCTTCCGACTACTTTTGGGCAATATGAAATTGGATTAGTGGGTAGAAAAGAGAGCCAGAGGATGCCATCTGCGAGGAAAGTACGGAACGAGTGGAGAGTTAACGGGTTGAATGAAGATGCAAAAGTGCAGATGGTGATGATGAGCAACGGGAACGGTTTCCGGCTCCGAAATGACTTAAAAGAAAAAGCGATGCTAATGATGCTCGATTTCTGGAATGCAAAATAGGGAATAGGGAAATAGGCTGAGGAATATGGAAGTGAGCATGTGAATGTGACTGTGGATGTAAATGAGAGGGTAGCAGGTCTTTGAGGATTCAGGGGAGACGCAGTCGCCTGAATCCGAACAACTGACTCTGACTGTGTGAGAAGCAATTAATTGGATGGTGGTCAGACAATGTTTGCTTTGGTTTCCTTCCCTTCTTTGCTTTCCTCTGCTCTACTTGGGTGTAGTGTGGAGAATGCGGATTACGGTCACGAAATATGCATCGGGGACGGTTGGATGATGGGAAGGTATGCAGAAAGAAACATAGGACCATGGCGAAGAAGAAAGGAATGGATGAATACCTGTGGTGATGCGTTATGGCATGGTGCGGGTGAGATGTGCCCAGTGAGGAATGAGTAAAGTGTGTATAGTAACAACAAAGACTGGACGGTGAGTGTGTAATTGATACAACAATGGTCACTTTTACTTGCCACATGTGTAAGAGAAAATTGAATAAAATTGCATGATCAGGCTCAGGTAATAATAATAATAATAATAATAATAATAACAATAATAATGAATTAGTTGCTCTCTGTTGTTGCAAACAAAGAAACAATCAGAAAGAACAACGAATCTTATTACAAATAATTACTATGGTTCTAAATGCACTCAGTGATGCATTAAAATTTCTTGTTCGTTCAGCACTGACTGATGTCCATGGCTTAATGTCCCTAGGAATCAGACGATGAATCCAGCGGTATTTGGTTTTGGTTTCGTTTCATAAGCACTTGCAATGTTATTTTTTGTACACTTACAAAGAGTCTATTAAATGGAGTTCCGTGAATGCATTAACATGACACCATATTAGGCTTTTAATACTTGTACTCTAGGACCCATATTATGACACTCTTTCTTTCTCTGTCCAAGTGTGAGGCTAGTATTTTAATATGAAAAGTCGAGCAACTTAACGAAAAACTCGAAAACTACACACACAAATATTACTTTTTTATAAGGAAAATGTCATTTCTTACGAACCGACTGTTTAAAAAAATCGTAATCGTTTTGTTTGATAACTTTGTATGTCTGTTTGTGTCTCTCTCTTTCACTAGTGGCCAAGAGTATCAGTAAAATTATCTGATAATTATGTAAAGCTATATCTTTGTGTGTATAATAATTTGCTATAATTATCCTAACTTATTTAATGTCTTGCATGTTAAAACACAATGTAGAGTTTCTGCACATTTAACATTGAAGACGGGCACATATAGTCTCGTGATACGGATTCTCCATTTGATAATCATGACTTGGAAAACAGTAAATAACAACACAATAATGAAAGGCATTTTAAGTACAATTATATGTGTATCCTAGAATTACTCGTTAAATTTTTGTGAAGAGTTTACAATACGAGGACCAGTTTTGTCCCATTAGTTTATCTCAACGTATAGCTACTTGTTACTGTTTCGATCTCAACTAAGTTTTATTTTTCTAAGCAAAAACCTTACAATAGTAATAATAATAATAATATAATAATAATAATAATTAAAGTAATAATATATAATATAATTTCCTATAACTTGTGTGAAAGCTTATTTGTAACCTATCTTTGTAACTATGTAGCTAAATACGTCAGTATAGAATATTGAATATAATAATATGTATGATAAGGGCTGTTGTAGCATTTGTGTACAAGGAGTAGAAGTGTGCGAAAATACTTGAACATTCATATTAGATATTACAAATCTTTCTCCCCTGTAGATATATATATATTTATATATATAATTATGTATATGAATATGTATAATCTTATAATATTCTGCATTTAAATTTAAAAACTGGTTCATCTGCAATGTTTCCGACAGCTTTCTAATTTGTGTGATTGCCTTTGAATCTATGATGACTGCCTTTACGTATCCGTGTACTGAAAAGCTTGATCCAATACGGCACTCAGCTCACAATTAGGACTCACAGGTCCCAGGGGTGGTGCTGTCAGATGTGCTCCAGCGTCCGGTGAAATTTGCAATAAAGGTGAATTTTCTCCTATGTTTCCCCCACCAGTGAGACTCCCATTTGTTACGCTATCAATCAGGTCGAATGAGTCTTGCGGATCCCACGACCCCATGCTTCGGGAACTCTGTAACATAGCATGATTTAATACTTCGTCAGATATACTCAATCACAAATTTGTCTGGTAATTTTGGCATGATAGATAATCAATGAGTTAAGTATTGATGAGAATATTGCATGCTTACCTGTAGAGCATACTGAAGTAAACTTCTGTCAGAGACTGTGGACCAGTCTCCCTTGCTCAAGGCTTGTTCAATGGGATCCATATGATTAGTATGGACGTACCCACCCGGGTTAGGGTTTTGCATCTGAGGCATCGAGTGTTGCTGTTGTTGCTGGGTTGAATGACCAGGATACATGGGCGGAGGTTTTTCCATATGAATATATTCCCTCATATCTGTCAGCTCATGGGGCTGAGGTGCGGAGCCTAAAGGCATTAAAGTTGGCTCGTACATAACATTGGCTTGAGAATTTCCACTTATGTGGTAACTATTGAGACTCGGCTGGCTATGAGGGTTAGGGTGCTGGACAGGTGCCTGGTTGTGTTGTATAGGCAATGGGGGCGGAGGCGGTGGATTTAGTTGCGTCAAATTGCTGCTATTTGTTGTAGTTGTAGAAGTCATCGGTGAAATCGATGTTGGCCCATGGTTTGTATTTACTGAATTATTCTGTTGCTGATTATTATTACGATTACGGTTTGCGGAAGCTGCTGTGCGTTGTGCTTCTTCAGCATACTGTTTTTTCCACGTATTGATGTAAGACTTCATTTTATTTAAAATAAAGTCAGGGACACGAAATCCTTTAATGTCTTCGTAGTTGATGGTCACATTCAATCTATGCAGTCAACAAAAATAACATGTTTCATCTTGGATCCTTTCCAACATTCTGTAGTAATCTGTGCGAATACCAGGTGCAACTAATTGTAAAAGAACATGGTGTGTTGGGAAATCTTACTTGTTGTCCCTCGCTAGTTTTTCGATATCTTCTAAAAGCATTATATACGCTCTGCCCCCAGTGGCGGGCATTAATTTATTTTTTGACAACCATTCTTTGTCATCTGAATCACTGGCGTATTTAAAAAGGCCAGGGTGTTTGACGTAAAGACGGCCTCGAGTTTGAGCAAATCCAAGTGCCTTATTTGCTCTGCAAAAACAAAATTAAACAATCATATCATATCATAAAATTACACTCGAGTTATCTCCATGCATGCCACACATTCACACTATTTAGTTTGGTATCTAAAAGCAGTTACTACCGAAAACACGAGAAAATGACCATTACATTGGGTTAGCGTGTCAGTATGTACACTGTTTACTTATTGATAACAAAGTAGACTCAAATGTGGATGCCACTGTTACGTTGACAAAAGTAAACAACTTCAACAGATACTTGAGGGCTAAGTATAACTGGAACGCATTTCTATTATTATTTGAATTTTACATTCAAATCGAATAATGATTTGACAACGATGCGTACTGCATGCTGTCAATACAGGATGCTCGAGAATAAAGTAGGACTTTCGAACTTAAATGCGTGTAACAGTAAAACCATGTGCTATAATGTACCTATGTGGCACATGGAACTGTGCTTGCATCAGCTTTGTAACAAATTCTAGTGATAGCTGCAGTTTTCAATTACAGTTTGCACATCAGTTCGTGTTAGCAAGAGTAGTTACGCCACGATGTTTAGATAATTCTACATTATAATTCTTCCAGTTCAGTACTGACGTAGCACATAAACATTCTGCTGCCGTGAGTAAATCATAACATTCTGAGACTTTCGGTGTCATTATAAGTTGCATACTACGATATCCTAATGACAGGCTGTCATTAGGACAATGACAATTGCTGTACGCCACAATCGGCAAGTTCAACATTTTTGTTAGTTCGAAAGTGTATTTGTCAACAAAGGAATAGCAGGACTTGAAAAATTACATTCAATGAAGATTAATATAACAAACAGATTATTTCATTTCTAAGCAGTTTTCCATTTCATTCAAAGCTCCATTCTTGGAAAGCATAAACAATACACCTAAATAAATGGTACGTGCTCGTAATTGCTACACCAGTCATACTTAGTTGGGAGAATGATGATTACACATGACAATTTAAGGATACAAGGTTAAAATAATATTACTCTGATGAATACCAATGAAATACAATTAGAATGAAAAGTTATTGATTGAGCAAGGTCAACGCGATTTCAGTTACAAGATATAAATAAAGAAAACTGAATTACTTGGCTCCCATTATAAAAAGTGTTTCTGATGTCAGTTTGTTAGCATCCCACTGGGCAACGTGTTTCCTTGACGGACCGGATGGTTTTTTCGGTTTATTAGGAGATGCACTTGAGTTTGTGGAAGTGGTATTATTATTGTTGCTGGTACTATTGGCTGTGCTATTCGCAGCACTGGCGGATCCACTTTTATTGTTGCCGGACTTTTTCAACTTTTTACTTGCGTTGGACATAGAACTAGCCTCGGAGTCGGTATCTGACTCTCTTTTGATGCCGAAGGAAGGACTCTGCGAATTAAAATTTAAAATACACATTTACGATCCATACATCTAATATAGATACTTTTCCATACAGTCGTTAATACAAAAATATAGTAAAACAAAAATAAAATTACGTAAGTAGATGAAATTAAAAATGGGCAAAATTATAATTCAACATTGAAATAGCTGTAATCCTTACTGTGAGGGGAAGTTTGACTCCATCATTGGTACTATTACTATTGTGTTGACTACTTTGATAGTCTGAGTCGTTTGGATCTATTGCACTGCTAGTATTACAAGAGGACGGAGAGGAAGATGAGTACACCGGATACATTCGTTTGGCCTCTTCTAAAATCTGACGGCACATGTTTTGGATGTGATCTTCTGTTACAGAATCGGGCCCTAAATTGTTTTTAATATTTTCGATTCCAGGTTTAAAAAATAACTGTAAAAGATCAAAAAACATTCATAAATTATTAATACCAATTCTAAAAAAATCACTAACATACATACCAGTCCCAATAAAAATACTTGATCCATAACCAGTTTTGTTAGCAATAAACATGCTTTTAGTACATCCCAACTTAATTGCTTTGATTCTAAAAATGTTTCACATTTCGTGCCAGCCGCAAATAATTTACCGCTCCCAAATTACACAATAATATTTCTTATTATAAATTATCCAATAGAGAACCGGGAGTACAAGCTTCGTTAAAAATCAATACAATATCCATACTACCTATAAAACGTACACGATAATAAATATATTTCGTACATAATAATAAATAAAAATACCATAGTGCATTACACAATAACTCACATCAATATATTTGGAAATGACCGATTTTATTTCTTGGTTGATCGATCGTTGTAAATTCTGTCGAAGAAGATCCAAAGATTTAGCAGCGGAAGTGTACGACATGGATGCTTTAGAAGAGCTTGATCCCGCAGACTTACTCACCGGAGGCTTTAGAATACTTAAATTGTACTGGCGCATATTAAACGGGCTCTTCAGATCACAAAATCAATAAAAAACCAATCGAAACTAATTAATACATGAATCCATACACGATAAATATACATGACCAGAAACACATCTATTCCCCATACCCTACATACACTGCACAATACTATTAAATGTCCTCTTTCAATTTTATTAATCCATTCTAGATCCATATCCATATAATTATAGATATATACACATCTCCATTAATACTAAATATATTAATCATCCACAAAACCTCCAGAAGCACAGGAAAAAAATATCTAAGAGAGAATATCCCTCTTAATTCCATGCAAGTCTATTAACTCTCTTCCTGTATCTCACTTTACTCTCAAACTAATTCCTTTTCGTCCTCGTACACGATCAACGATTCACAGTCAAACATCCAACATTAGAACACAGTCAGTGAACATTGAAACAACTCCACTCGATATAGTTAGAATAGAATTGATTGCCTTAAATGAGGTTGTATACTTTAGTTTTCGCTGCAGTTGGACTTTTGTATATATATCTACAATTATATATAGACACATTAAATTAATATATATTTTGTCTCTTTTTTCCTTACCCATTCGGAGGAGGGTAGCCCTTCTTGTTCAACAGCGTCTATTACCATAGCCTAAAAACTCTTTGGTCTAAAAATTTCCAGTGACCAGCAGGCACTGATTTACTTAAAACTCACTTTTGTTCACATTTAGGTCGGGAAACTAATAATTGAACTTTCTCTGGATGTGTAGAGAACAGATGATTCGACTACTACAATGATAGAGAATACAGAGTGAAAATGTTTTGCCACCACCACCACCAAACATTGAGATGACTTCGAAGACTTGACTGTAACCATATTCAAACACTTCCTCCTGAGCCAATTAAACAGGCGGAGTAACCCATTCTCATTAAGAGTTGGGAACCACGTTTTAATGACCATTTGTCAGAAAGGCCCATCAAGTCTGAATGAAAAGACTGTGACCGCTCTATCGAGGCTTTTGACTCACTACTTTAACTAATTCTTATTGGACGTAAGTGGTAATCGTCATTCTTTTCCCTCCTTTTAACCAAATACACTGAACCGGTGAATAGATGCATACACACACACAGTCCTACAGCTAATACAAAATAGAGAGCACAGAGTAGATCTCTCTCTCTCTCTCTCTTCTTTCCGTGTTTCACTTTTACATCCACAATCCACAATTTGTGAAGAGAAACAGAGGAGAGAAGAGCTCGTAGTTTCTACTTGGTGTTGGGCTGTAGCTGTGCTCTGGTCTGGCTGTAGCTCTTGGGCTAACCCTTCTTCTTCCGCGTAGTTCAGCACAGCTCCCCTCAGACCTGGGCGCCAGCCTACAAAAACTTTATTAATTTTTCCCAACCAGAAACAGAATAAAGCCTTCGGCGGAGGCCGCTGCCCGCTCATGTACCATTTTATGCACCACACCATGTAACGTCTACCACTACACTCTCTCAAAGCACCAGCCTCTCAGTCTCCAAACTCCCAGCACTAACGTCACTAATTCATGTTCTTTTACCATTTACTAACTTCCATCCAATTCACAACACTGTAAAAATTAAATGGTCTTAAAACGCCAAAAAATTCATTTAAAACGGCGAAACCCCTTATCTAAAGTGCATCTTAAACTTGTCAAAAATACATGGGTGCATCTAGAGTGCATCTTTTAATCCAAGGTGGATTTTTAATGAGTTTAACGTGTAGGTAATTTAGATAGAAGAAGTAGCGTAACTAGGCGTACGCGAGGTAGGGGTAGTACGAAGGATACCAAGGATTTTTAAAAATAGAATGCGAACTTTAACATTTCCAAGAAAAAGACGCATTTTTTTATTTTCACTAAAACGACAGTTTTTTAATTTGAGACGAAAACGACGCGTTTTGTTTTAAATGTTATGCGTTATTAAAAAGACGCAACTTTTTTTATATTTACACGAAAGAGACGCAGTTTTTTTTACATTTTCAGGAAAAAGATCGTTTTTTCATAATTTAGGTTAGATGCGATGCAGCTTTTTTAAAATTTTACACTGCATGGGATCCAGGCTACACGAAAAAAATCCTGCAGGCGCTACTGGATGCAACATGCAACAAGATAGTACTAAATACGAGGTTTTTAGCCTCCGAGATGCAACCCTTTTTGCAGTGTACATATTTTTAATACCTTCTCTCATTCCCTCTCTATTCTCTGCTTCTTCTCTTCTCTCTCTCTCCCAATCTCAATCATATTATTCTTGTATGCATTTATATTTCATTTAACCATTTAACCCTTTACTTTTCGTACTTTTCTGCCTCTCCCATCTATTTCCTTTCCGTGTATTTCTATTCCACTCTGCCCCTGCCGTATGCCGATACCTATAGTGTAGTAGTACTTTGCCTCTCTCTCTCTCTCTTTGCCTCGTGATCAGCATCCTCTGCCTCTCTTTTTACTTTACTCTCTCACAAACTCCCAATAGGTATACCGTGATGAGATGGGAGCTCAGTGAGCCCCATCTGAGAGAGCTGTGTAGCTCTCTGTATAAACTTGTTCACCTGCCTCAAGCCCTATAAAAACTAATTATTAAATTTTTTTTCTAACCCTTTCCTTCGCCTATAGATATAGATGTATATGAAGGGAGGGATGAATAGGAACGGAATCGTATTGAAAATGAATCTAGGAACAGTGTATCTCTCAAGAATAGAGTTGTAGTTGTAGTCGTAGTCGTAGTATGCAGATAGGCGTATAGGAAGAATACAAGTATAATGTTTCAGTATGCAGTCACCAGTGAACGATAATAATTACTTATTGTTTTACTAACCAATGACTGGAGGATATTACAATGAATAAAAAAACTTTGTTCCTTTAAAATCTAAATCTACCATGTATGTATGTAGGTAGTTGTATCGTATCGTATGCCGTAGCATGTTTCTTTTTCTGTTTCTTTTTTATTTTTCTTTATAGAGGTTGAGCTTATAATGTATGGCTTATAAAAAGCTCATTTACATCACTATATATTCTAATTCTAATCCTAATGGTCTGGTTCTTGTCCTGTCTTCTACTGAATGCACGTTTGACTGTGACTGTGACACGATTATGGTAGCAAATCTTGACAGATCAATTTGTTAAACTGAACTAATTTTTTCCCACTCTACATCAAAGCGAGTAGAGTTGACACAATTTACTATTAGAACGAATTATTAGAACTTAAGATGGAATTGGATTCCATTGGCCTGGCTGGTTCTGGTATTATTAATGATGGGTGGAAAACCTTGAGGGTCGATAATATAATACTTTAGGGAAGGTAGAGAGTGATGGTATTAATTATTAAAAATTGATTAGGAACAGAGCATTTTGATGGAATCAATTTAACCATTAATTTTGATCATTATTGCAGTATCTAGTTTTTTTAAGCGACTTGGAATTTATGCTTAACTGACACAGTTAGAAAGGCATTGCTCTTTGTTCATCGAAATAAATGTTCAACTTGAACAGAACTGCAAACTGCAGCTAACTAAAAGCTAGTCCAGCTAAGATATGAGAACGTGTATCCAAGTATTTTGATGAGAACAGGGGTTATAGCCCTTGGGGCTTATCTATAATTTTCTGACAAATAAGTATGGGGTATGCGATGAATAGCAAGAATGGCAAGAATACGTAAAAATTTGTCTCAAATTGGGGTTATAGCCCTGGAGCCCCCGCATACCAACGCCAACTTTTGTTGTTGTAAAGATAATTTGTTAATCATTTTGTTTAATGTCCAAGACCAAGACATGGACATTATTTATTATTAACAAAACCATGGCTATGGATGGCTACTCCTTTCGCTATTGCTCCTGTAAAGTATAGTGTACAGGGGCAAGACGCATTTTCACTTTCCCATTTATCCAACTTAATAGTCAGTAGCGCCCGCAGGATTTTTTTTTGTTTAGACGTGGAAAAAACTTTTTTTCATCCAGTATAAAATTTAAAAAAAAATGTATCTTTTCTTTTTATAAAAAATGAGTCGTCTTCTTGTTTTAAAAAAAACTGTCGTTTTCGTTCCAATTAAAAAAATCTGCTTCATTTTGTTGCACATTTTAAAAAATCTGCTTCATTTTGGTATACATGTAAAAAAATCTACGCCTTTTTCATAGAAATCTTAAAGTTCGTAGTGTATTTTTAAAAATATTTTGTAGGATTATACTGGGCTACGTGGCCTCCGGCTAGTACCGCTACTGCTAATAGTTAATAGTTGATTGAGCACATTGCTCACATTCAGACTATTCAGAGGAAGTAAATCTTGTAGCATACAATCCACTTAGGCTATGCATGCATTTATTTTGCATAAAGACCAGAATGAGGAGATTAAAGATGAGAAATTGAGGAAGATGAAGATGACTGCGCCTCCGTCTCTTCTCTGTGCGATTCTGAAAACTCAGCTTCTCTGTATCTCGATCTCAATTCTTCCTCTCTCTCATACTCATACCGTTCATTTCCCTTCAGAGGTAATTCAGGGATGTTTCAATGTCATTACCTTATGGTTGCAGCGGCGCGGGAAAGTTTAAACCGTAAGTCATTTGAATTTGCACCAGTATCCAAATTGGTAGATCGTCACGTATTTTATTCTTCGTAGTGTCAGAATGAGTGTACTGAGTACGATGCCTTGTGTTGTGTGTTGTGTATTCGGCAGATCGTCTGGTAGTAAAGCATAAGCGAGCATCACATCAAAGTGCGAGAGTGAAAAAGTCTGCAATTTCGCATTCATTATTAACAGTTAAAAACTACTTCAGTTTTAATTTAGATTTACAATATTACAAAGTACTGACTGGGAACAAGGGACTGATAGCTATTTTATTTAGAAAAGGGCCCTCCTACTGTTGTGATTGTGAATTAAGGTAGCTGCCGAAATTTTTTTCAAAATGACCTCGTTTACTTCTGCGGCAGAAGTAGACTGCAGTGGGATCCAAAAAACATTTTACTATGACCAGCTTTGTCATCTGTTTCACGAACAACTTTATTCAAATGTCCTTTCATTGGTATGTTGAGTATTTGGTTATGCATTATATATTTGTTTTAAAGGTTTTTTGTATGTTGTTGTGTGTTGTATCTACACTTGACCTGTAATTTTGTTGGAGATTTCTCAATCTTTAGGTAATGGTGAATCCCAAGGTGGATGTAGAAGATACCTACTGTAGATCATAGATGTTAGAACATAGAAGGAATGGAAGATGCTATTTATAATAAGTTCAAAATGTTATACTATCACACGCAGGGTTGTTGGTTGTAGGCTATGACCTGAGTGTTGAATGTAGTAATGTTAAAAGGTTACAGATGATTAAGTAATCTATCAATCTATATTTACTCCTCTTAAATGTGTTATCTTACTCTTTACACAAAGAAGAACTTATGCATTACTTTACATTTAAAGATAATCTGATCAGCAAGAATTTTTGGAGCTCGTTAAGTAGGTTGGTTAAAAGTTGAGCAGTTTTCATCCTGGAAGGATTGAGTTGTAATTTGTTGTAATCGTTTTGGAAGAATTGATTATGGATTAATTGTTAATGTATTAGCATTTTTGCTTGTAACAGGATCAACGATGAATGAGCTACTTTTACTGCAAGTAATTACGGATTATCCGTAATCTATAGGGTAGCAATGCTTTTTCCGGCACTTTTGTAGTTATACCTCGCAATTATTTTCCATAAGTTCAAAGTTAAGATACAAAGTTGTGGAAACAGGATATATTAAGGATACTAAGTCAAAGTTTTACTTCCTCATGCCTCATACACTGGAGTAGTTGTTGTTGTAGTTTCCTTTATTTAAAAAACATGAGGATTAGATTAAATAAGTTCTAGTGGTTGTTGGTAGTATATTTATATTGTCATTTATGTGCGCATTCTTAATTTAACTGTAATTTATTGCATTCAGAAAATGTGTTTGTACAAGAATCAATAGATTCTACTTTCTGCGCTTACTTTGTTCTTTCACCAACCTGGTCCGGACCGGGAGACCAGAAAATGACCTCAGATTATCTTCAATATTTTTTGCATTTCAGCATTTAATGTTATTNGTGTTTGTACAAGAATCAATAGATTCTACTTTCTGCGCTTACTTTGTTCTTTCACCAACCTGGTCCGGACCGGGAGACCAGAAAATGACCTCAGATTATCTTCAAAATTTTTCCATTTCAGGATTTAATGTTATTTTATTAAGAATGAATGACTGCAAATGCGTAATAAGTTTTTTCTGTATTTTGAAATTTAAGGGAGGAATGCTATTGACTCTGACAGACAAAGCGACTGATATTTTAACCGGTCCTCAACATCTCCAAGATGCTTATTATCGTTGGAGATTCTGCCTATAATCTCTTGGAATATTCAAGGGCTGAATTGTCTTACCGAAAGGCACTTCAAATGTATAAGACACTAATGAAGTTTAGTCCCCAGCTGAAGGAACAAATAGCCGAAGATTGTAGCAATGGTAATTAATTAAATACTTCATTTACGTGATCCATCCGTTATTAGACTATTTAAAAAGGAATGGTTCCGATGTTGTCAAGATGCTGCAAACTAACAATAAGAGTCAGTGTTTAAATTATAATAAACATGTGATATATTTGCAGATCTGAAGTACAAGTTGTACTTGTGCAATGTTCGATGTAATAAACCTTTGGAAGCTTTAAGTATGCTTCAGAGTATTTCAGCGAAGCAAAGGACTTCACGTATCAATATGGCTTTAGGGAAGCTTTATTTGGAAAATGGAATGGAAAGAGCCGCAGTCACATCGTTCAAGGAAGTGTTGAGGGTACCTAACATATATTTTGTGATGTCAAACTACACTTGAAATTAAATTGTTTAATTAGTAAGATTTTAATAATCCTTATCAATTTTGAATTACAATAGGAATGTCCCATGGCTCTGGAAGCAATTGAAGCTTTGTTGTCACTAGGATTAAAAGAATCAGATATCATAGGGTTTATTCAGCAAAACGCTAAAGTACCTCAACCGCAGTGGTAGGTCATGTTACATGATTTCACAACTTATGCATTCATATCACTACATACAACTGCGCTTTACTACGTTGACAAATGATAATACAAATCGTCGAAGAAGAGTCAAAATGTTCTAAATCCAAATGGCTCTGAAAACAATATGACCTAAATCCAAATGGCTCTGAAAACAATATGACCTAAATCCAAAGCGATTTAATAACAAAATGACTTACATCCATTGGTTTAAATGAGGATTTAGCGCATTTTGCGTTAGAGGCGTTTTGGAGTCAGGTCATATTGATTTTACAGCCAATTGGATACAGCTGATTCTGACTCTTCATCGACGAAATACATATTTATGTGGTATAATTTGTTTCTAGGTTTAATTTGTGGTTGAGAGCAAATACTGCCTTTTACTCAAAAGACTTAAGTCAAGCACTGAGCCTCTTTAATCATTTACAAGACTCAACAGCTCTTATGAACAATCATTCCATTTTAGTTTCACTAGGTAAAACACACATGTATCTGGGCGACTACCAGTCTGCTATTGTTCCTCTCAAACTGGTGAGTGTAGTTTAACGGTGAAATAGTTTAACATATTTTTGAATGCAGTTACATATTTCGGTGTACATACTCCGCTTAAATTAACATGTTTAAAATATAAATGTTGTTGAATTACAGGCTCATATGAACGATGCAATAAATATGACTGGAATGGATTTGTTAGCATTTTTACTCTGGTCAGAAAAGAGGGTACCAGAATTAGAAAAACTTATGTTAAAATTAGTTGAGATAAATTATCAGGATCGTAAAAGTGAACCTTGGGTGTCACTGGCATATTTTGCCCAAATTACCAATAGAAGTGCGAGGGGTCTTTATTTCGCACACAGGGTAAGTGGCTGATATTTTTGTTTTATGATATTTTTTGAATTTGAAAGCAAGGTTGTCAATTTAGTAAATAAATGAATCATAAAATTGGTATTTTCTTAATACAGGGTGCGAACTGCACAAGTTACGGCGTTGGAAAAAACCCGGAAGGATTTCTTGCCAAAGGACATATTTTATTAGACATGAAAAAATATCAGGATGCTCTCGATTGTTTCCGAGAGGCTATGCTACTTGCGCCGTTGCGATTTGAGCCTCATAAAGGACTTGTTGATTGCTATATTGCGATGCACAGATTTCGAGATGCATTGACAATAGCTACGTCCAGCTTCTAAAAAGCTAGGACAGAATCCACGTACCTTAACTGTTAGTCATTTTGTTTTCTTGCATAACTATATACGCTTTGCAAAGATGTAGTTAGTTTGTAGTTTAAAAATCGTAAATCAATTTTGAGAAGGTAAATTGTTTGCTTAATGTAATTTTAAACTCAATTTTCTGGTTGCTTCCAACGCAGATGTGTGCCAGTGCAATGCAGAAAGATCCTCTGACCGTCAGTAAAGCTAAAACTTATTTGGAAAAGGCTCTTGTTCAAGATCCGAAATACCTTCCCGCAATTTTCATGCTAGTTGATATTTGGGAATCGGTACGTTCTAGTGTAACTAAAGCAATTTTTGATCCTTTGAGGTACCTATAGTACGTCATTTCATAGAAAAATACTATCATTTTATTTTTCCTGTGTGCTTGTAGGAAGGAGCCTATACAAACGCCATAAATTTGTTGCAGAAACAAGTTTCATTTCAGTGCAATCCTCCACAACTTCATTTGAAACTTGCCGAACTTATGTGTAAGAATAATATGGAAGACAAGGCTGCAGATCACTTCTCTATTGCATTAAGGTAAGTGTAATCTAAATCTAATACAGTGGCCATTTTTGTGATATTGAACGGCTTGAAGATTTAATCATACCTGAATAGTCTAAGCGCATGTATGCTACGCAGTTGCTGTGGGGAATCCGTATTTTCTGCTTCGAATGGGTTGATCTGCATTGGTCGTTTAATTTCATTTTTTGTCGATAATTTACCGGCTGTCTGATGCAGTTAGTTACATGAAAGTATTTACGATCTCCAGTAGCTCATTGTTGCTTGCTTTGAAATTATAATCGAAGTAGCGAAGATCTTCGAGTTATGTTTTTTCCCTATGTATCATTTATATAGAAATGTCTTGAAGTAGCATTGGTAGAGAGATCCGTCTGTGGTCAGATATTTACGATTGTTGCGGATCATTAATTTCATCTCATTCACTCTAGTTGGACATTACGTACAATGCACTACCAGCTATAGCCTTAATCGACGCTGATAATAATGCACAGCATTTCACATGAATGGGAAGGATAATAATGATTCGAGGTAGATACATACGCGACAGTAAAAATGGTAATTGAGCGAAGTAAAGCATGCTTGCTGTGTGCGATTAAAATGGTTTAAAAATCCAATAAAAAGTGGTATTATCGAGATAATTTGTTTAGTACCATCGATGAGGGCTGCATCACAATTATGTTGTCACTATGGCCAGTAATTTAAAGTTTCATTTATTTATTATGTAAACATAATAGTTATCTGGCGGTCGTACCGGTTCATTTCACAAAGAAGTTATTTACCAAAAATAACCCACAGCATTGTCTGCATAGTTCACTTTCTATTTCCTCTGATAATTTTTTAGTAGTCATTCAGTGATGTCATAACAGTTTGCTGAAGGGAAAGTTAAAGTTGTTGTATATCGTATCCATATCATTGGTAGTCCCTAGTCCCTCCCTTCGAATTTATTGGACTTAAACGATAACACGAGTATTCATTTAATTGTAGACTTGATCCAAATAACCGGGATGCGCGAGAGGGGCTCAGTAAATTGGATCCAGCTTCTAGTCGTGGAGCCGTTCATGAAGCTTCTAGTTCTGTGTATGAATTAGAAGACATCGAATTAGAAGACGATGAAGATGAGCATGATGTGAGTTACGAAGATATGAATATTAGTTCCTTCATCCTCGAGTAACATTGACTTCAACCTCTAGAATAAACCTCTAGGATTTAAATCACTCAGTTCATACACATGCTTTATTGATTTATGCTAAATTATGGTTATTTTTGTACTCCAAGTTGTTTGTATATATTTTGAAAATTATCTGGTACGGTCTGATCATTCATGACGTCTCGATTCGGTCAGTGGTTTTATTACGACGACTACAACTCCATGGTGTATGCTTCCATTATGATAAACGAAACTACGATGCTGACATAAACTTTGACTTGTGTTTTACTGTGACGGGGATAAAAAAAAGTAAAGCATGGATTGTGGATGTTTAGTTGATGTAACTTGATTCATTAAAAATGTGTTTCTTAATGAGAGAGAATATAACTGCTAGACTCGAACGTGTTATTATGTTGATGGTGGGATTGCCTCTTGACTGATGGCTGGTGGTTCTCTTGACGAATCGGAGATTTAATAGTTGTTAATTCGCGTGCATGAATCGTATTTAATTCTACCAGGCACTATTTAATTAAAAAAATTACAAAGAAATGTTGTGTTCATAGCAATGTGCAGACGCAGGAGTGAAGGGGTATAAGTGCACTGTTTGCAAAATACCAATTTATAATTTAAATGTTAATTGTAAGCTGGACTCCACTCATATTGTGCTTCCAACACATTATTTTCTTATCTCATCGCCCACTGAATAATACTTTTCATGATTTTTCCCTGTTTATTCGCCTAGCATTGTAAATGTACATTGTAGATGATTTTGGATCATGGTGATAAATTGATCTTACCACAAGTCGGTGTTAAATACTTGAAAGGTAATTATTACGTACAGTGGGACTTTGAAAGTTGCACATTGGAAAATGTTGATGTATTATGAATGTGTACCTAGATTAATATTAATAGTATTAGTGTAAGTCATGTATTTGCCATTTACCGTAACCAAGTAATGACTATTTAAATTGATCTACTTGATGCCGTTTAACCTTGTCTGGTATAACGTATAACCAATTATTGTAATTCATTTTATAGCTCATTGAATGATATTTGCAACATTGCAACGTTTTTTGTGTCTCTTTTGGCAGTTATGACTTCCTTTTTGTAATTAATGTACATTAATTCTTTGCATCACTTTACTAATTCAATTTGTTGGATAAGGAGTATTTGTCTAATTATTATATTGTTATAATTCTCGCAACGTATATACATTATTGTATTAAAAGGTGTTCCGACGTGATGTGATTTGAATTTGAATTGACATAAACGCAGTAAACTCTAAAGTTTTTGAAGAAATTAAATAAATCAATCAACAAAATGAACATGTTCTGGTTCCTATAAGGTACAACGATTGAGCTATCTGTGCCACGTTCAATTATTTATGACCATTGTGTCGACTGTATATAGCGTACTAGTTGACAGGTATTGTGTTTACTGATTTAGTCCTAGTTGGTCGTCGTATAATTAGGACTATGTGTTTGCACGTAGGAGGACAGAACACACATGCGACAAATATAGTATATAAAGGAAATTAAGCCTGAAAGAACATCGGATTCTGTACATGGTTGAGATTTTACGTATCTTTAATTTGTCTAAGGATTTCGATGAAAGCATACTCTCCTTAAATGGGATGTAAAGTTCAATGCGTAGTTACCTAATCGAGATAGTGAGGAAGTAATAAGGTTACTGTACAGACAGACGTCAGTTTTTCCTTTCAGTGAAGAAAACAATAATTACAATCACACTGACGAGTAACGTCAAGCAAGGACATTTGGAAGAATAATGTTTTTTTTCTAACTGTTGTCTAGTCCCAAGAGAGAGAGTGCGTTCGGTAATTTGTACTTGATATACATGTACATACATACATTCATGCACCTACACTCACATGGATGTGCAACAAAACAAGTGCAAAAGGAAAGGAAGTTGGGAGAATTATGTAATGGTTGCATGTGCACGTTACCTTCTTCTATCTCCATGTATAGTCACCTACCTTACCGACATACATACGTATCATATACATGCAGATCTTTCGTTGTATGTGCAGTGTACAGTACCTTACTGTACTATGGTAAGTGGTAAGTGCAGTGAATTTCGAAGTAATTTCAGCTAGCGAAATACACACAATCAGACGTTATTGTGTCAACATCCCTATTCATTGTTATTTGAAATTTATCTTTCGCACATTCCATCAATAATGGTCCATGACTTAAAAAATTAACGAAATGAGATAATAGCAATAATTGCACATCGAAATACTATGGGTTATAGTACGGGAACTGTCATCTTATTCACCTATCTACCTGTATGATTGTATTGCAGTACCTAAGTAACTTGCAATCGCAATCGTAGTAGCAACAATGGAAATGCCTACGTAACGAGCGCCCATTCAAATTCAGTTCAGTTCACCTGACATGAAAATAATCATTGACAAGTTCATGGGACAGAAATTCGATAGAAGCCAATACACATTCTCGTCCGATGCGATTACATACATATAGCTCTCGAGTCAGAGTCAGGACAGAAAAAGTTACCTATTCATTTCCCAATAGCTCGATCACATAAACCAATGCGTACATGCATACGGTACATACACGGAGGAATATCCACTTAAACGTCCACTGCCTTGCATAACAATTTCTCTTATCTCTCACATGCATCACAATGGGACAGTGGAGAACAGAATAACAACTCAAGGTTCTTCTGACCGTGTTATTGGGTGAGCAATGATTTCAATTTCCTACAATCATGCTCAATATTAGTTAATACCTGGAAAGAGACATTCTGCTCTGCACTGATGAAGTATCAGTTGACGTCGGCGACAGTGTGGTACACATTGTGACAGTGTTGAGAGGCCTTTTTGTTTGTTTGCCATTTCCACTCACAATTCAATATCAAGCCCACAACACACCATGAGCATGAGCATGGTTTTGCATTGTAAATAACTTCCGAAAGACCTCGATGTACTGTTAATATTTGTATCCTTATCTTTTTTCGTACCTTTGAGAGGTGTACTGACTCTGAATGTGAATACAGCGCTTAAAGGGAGAGCATTGTATGGTCGTATACTAGGCTAGGTATGGTAGACAAATGTACCTTATATAGCATGACTCTAACCATATTTTATGTGACCCTCGTTTTACCTACTGACTTGACGACTTGACTCCACTTAGTTTGGTCCTGAGATAAATACCAAATCAACTAAAAATAAAACACCTAGTTACTACCTATTCAATTAATTCACATTGACAACAGTTACTTACCTAGTATTTGACGAATGATTAATACGCAAATAATGATTTCTTGTATACATTTAGCATTTTGGTCACACTAATGTAATTACCATGAGTCAAAGAGTTCTAAGGACTGTTAACCTTTACCTTTTGATTTGATTATATTAATTTATCTGCAGTGAACTCCTTCCTTTGTTTTGTTTTTTAAGTCAACTTGTAAATAATGGAATTGAA
Source organism: Ptenothrix huangshanensis (assembly GCA_036851915.1). Lineage (NCBI taxonomy): Eukaryota > Metazoa > Arthropoda > Collembola > Symphypleona > Dicyrtomidae > Ptenothrix > Ptenothrix huangshanensis. Next base: position 34,235 of record JAAXYX010000473.1, read on the forward strand.
AATAGATATGGTCTCGTGGCGACAGTTCTTTGTGCTCAATCAAACATGTTTACAGTCTGCCGAATGCCGCGTGTGCACATGGGAAGATATATATGAGAGGCCAGAGGATATGAGAGCTGTTTGCTCTTTGCTGTTAATGGAGTTGAAAATGTTGAAATGAAAGCTAAGCCAAGTCAGACCAGATGAGAGTTTTAAAAGTTGAATCATTTCAAGTTGAAGTTAATGGAAGTTCAAGAAAGGCGCAAGTAGTGACAATTGTATGGTTAGACATATGGAATGACATGGTATGGTATGGTATGGCATGGCATGGCTAAGGTGTCATACCGTACGTGTTCAGTGTCAAACCAGACCAGACCAGACCAGACCAGGTTTCTTAGGTAGGCCGGAGCCAAGTCAAAGGAGCGTAATCAAAAATGAAAATGATCCTTGTGTAGTTTTTATTTTTTGTCTCGTTTATTTCTTTTAATTAAATGTTCACAATCCCACTAATGATGTGACTTTTATTAGAGTAGGCGCATATCTATCGACATTCTTCCGCACCGTACATAGACGAATCATCAGTCGTCTTGGCTCGCGTACATACGATCTCACTCGCATTTATATTTATTATTATTTATCCGAGTTGTTCCTAGTGTTATGTTGGTGCTCTGCTCTTACTGTTCCTGATATTGTTTCTGGTTAGTGCCTTTTCCTTTACTCACACATCCTTTCCATTAATAGTAGTATGCTTAGCATTAGTATCAGTTCCCTATGCCATGATTCACTTCAAGTTTCGAGTTTTCAAGTCGTGATAATAGTGAATTTTGTTCTGCCGGCAATAATGTCGATAGTTGAGCGCAAAGGAATGGGAAAAGGGTTTAATTTACTTTGTGCTTTGTTTTTCAGTTGACTTTTAGCTCTAGGATTGCATCCTTATGATCTCCATATCCAAATTCAAATCCATCCGCAGTCCGCATGGCTTGTTTGTTTTTTTTTGCTGGGATTGCGATTCAAGGAAAACTTCATTTCATATTTCAATCTGTCGTTTGCAGAACTTCTCAATTTGTGCGTACGACCAAATACGAATACGAAATGAAAATACGGTATAGACAGAGCTCGAAACACACTGATGTTGTTAGTTACAGGTTAGAATGCATGTAGTAAGTCGTAAGGAGATTGCATTGTAAAGGGCAAACACCAGCTGATTTTTTTGTCTCCGTGTTCTGGTTCCTGTCATTGTTGTACATACGGAAAATACCTGAAGCCTCGAGCATCTCGATGCCACTACTCTCCACTGTCATAGAATACAAGTGAGCAAGAGTGAATAATATGTAGATTAGCAATAAATTGTAGCTTGCAGCTTATATTCCGTTTTATTAGGAGGAAAAAAATAGACGTTGATATCAGTGTCGACGCAGTCTGCGTTTGCAGTCTGCAGTCGAGTTAATAATGTAATGTTATTCTTATTAGGCATTCAATGTAGTGTAGGAGCAGATAACCGTTCCGTTGGTATTTGCAAGTAACATCGTTGCCACCACGTTACATGTGCTCACTCACTTAAATACTTGTACACACCTGCAAATAATACAAATCGTAAAAAAAATGAGAGGCATGTACTTGTGTTTGCACTTAACATTTACTCAGGAACTCAAGAACTCAAGAACTCAAGACATGCATATCAAAACAGCATAATTTAGCTAGTGTGCATTTGGTAACCCTAGTATGAGACTGTTATGTGGATTTTCCCATTTTATAGCTAAAGTGCTAAAGCTTGTGTGTGTGTGTACCTGCACTTCACCAAAGTATAGCAGGCTTCCCTGTCAATGTAAATAAACAGATTTGGTGGGTTAAAAATCCACTTTCAACTTCCGTACACCCTCGTTTGATATCACTTTACGGATATGTGCAATTCCCAATGTGTAGCACGCTAATGATAATGGTTAGACTAATGCAAATTAGATACGTCATCTCACAACTTGGAAAACAATGCAGCGCTCTATATTGTTTATATTTATTACAATTTCATAATAATTACTGCACTAATCGTTTCTTTTTCACCACGGCTTCATAACATCAACAATCCTCAAATGGCTCTCCGATTATGGCCATAACACTCAACTTAAACTTGACTAGTTGACACATCCACCCATTTTTAATTGAAATCGTTTGATTTCGTACATGCATGCATGCATGCTGTAGAGCTATCGTTGGAAACCCTAATGGTAAAGGAATGTTGAGTTGGTGTGCAAATTAATGGAAATTTGCTCATATCCATATTTCGTGCAGGTGCGTAGGTGTATAGGGATTTGTACTTGCACTTGGACTACACACACACGTACATTAATTGAAGGGAATAAAAGTTTCTTTATTAGCAATCCGAGTACGCGTCCAACTGTGCTGCTTGTGTGGATACTGCCAACTTGACTTGTCTTGAGTTCCCTGGCACATGGCAAGGGCAAGGTTAAGGAACGGGAAATGTATGTGCATAACAGTTAAAGTCAATTCGTACATTAAAACAAGTATTACCATTGTAAACACATTGTATTGTATCGTTAGGAAGGAACTAAATCAAGCATTGCATTCGCATTTTACTTGTCTCTATAGCTTTTTTTCCCCCAATGACATTCCTTCCTATCCCTAACTCCAAACTGAATACTCAAACTGGTTACATTTATTTTTAGAATTTGAAATCGTTTGCGCTTTTACAAGGTAGTTGCACTCTACCGTTACATCCCACGGGAACTACCAAACCAACTTATGCACAACTGGGTAAAATTCTTTTGCACTGGAAAACGATCAGAAAGAACATTCATACAAAGAAAACAGAAGAGAGTATGTGCAGTTAAACTGTGGAGTATGCACGTATATACAAGATTACTAATATCTACATTCGTAGAAACCAAATTTGTACTGCTGGCTGGTGCTGGTGTTGGTGTTGTTGTTATTGTTATTGTTGCTAAAGGCGTCACCCTCATCGTCATCGTCATCATCGTGGCTGATATCGGACATTGGAACAGATTGACAATTGATACAGATAGTGATAATGTAGGGAGGCAGGACACGACAGGAACATCAGATCTACAACTACCAAGTGTCAACTCTTACTGTATTTCTGTCCTGTCTTAATTGACTAAGAGTTACAATGGGGGGGACAAAAAAGACAGGAGGACAGAGCAGGACAGGACAGGACGGGACGAGACAGAATTTCGTAGATATCTATACATAGAACTTTAAAAGTACTGACACTGACAGACACATTCTGAACCCAAAGAGTATAACAGTGTAGTCAAGATACCACTGACAGTTATGTTGGTAGCATGTGATTATCGTGGATGGAAATAAGAAGACGTGTTGTTGAGCTAAATTATCAGTAGAGAAAAGTTGACACAAGTGGAGTTTCCGTGTCAGCATATTATCCCTCCCCATGTTGACTTTTACTATTTGGACATTTTTAAAGTCGATGCTTGTTGATCCCACAAACATACATATACATACGTATCAATGTATCTGTACACAGGCAATGTTTACGTTCAAGTATAAATAAGTAGCAACTATCTAATTGTAGGATCGGTAGTTGAAGCGGGGTAAGTGTACACACTTAGCAGTTATTAGTCAGACCCAAAGACTTTTTCAAATTTAAAACGTCTACTCGAATTTTAACTGTGGACATAAGAGTTGTTTTCTCTTTTTTTATCTCTGCTGGTTTCACATCAAATGACTAAATGAGCGTATGAGTCGGAGCCACCAAATCGGACTGGGAATATTATTAGAAGCGACCAAAAGAGACTTGAGATTAATCTGGTGGGTTTTAGTGTGCGGTTGTGGTTGGCTTCTACATACAATCATTGCTTGAAACGCAGTAGGTATTAGTAGATGCTTCAAGTAGTACATATTTACATTTACATGGTAGTAAACCTACTTACAGGCAAAGTCAATGTGTGTACGTATTACCATTACCTACATATATACAAATGTATACTCACACTTACAACTCCAACAACCATTGGGAGATTATCGGAAGAGTGTACCTAGTGTAGCTGTAATAAACACGCAGAGACTGGAGAGATGATGTAGGGAGTAGGGAGTGTT
>JAAXYX010000474.1:0-38261 GCA_036851915.1 Ptenothrix huangshanensis
ATTGTACACATTCATCCACTATGAAAATAAAACAAACAACTAATAATTAAAAAACAATTAGCACTAAAAACATTGAAGCAAATAAACTTAAAATACATAAAATGTCTACTAACAGTTAATATAACAGGGCTTTATAATGAAATAATGATAGGCACTTTCGTTTGGTTATTTTTTGGGAATACTTTATTGATATTGTACTATTATTGGCTGCTTGAGTTTCATTATCTCAGCCTTCTCAACAAAGTTTTCGATTCCATGTAATACTTTTGGATCATCCTCATCCCTGCTTAACTAACCAAAGTTTTAAATTATTCAAGTAGAATAACGCTTCATGCATGACGTTATAAAGTTTTCAATTTAAACGCGAATGCAACTGTGGGGCAGGCTGCAGCATGACGGTATAGCGAGAATGTCGTTATAAAAAGTGACGTTATAACCGCAAACATGGGAAGGCATATGTTTTTTGTCGGGGACGCTTATACTTATACGTGTCGTTGTAGCGAAAATGAGGTTATATTGGCGGTTATAACGAAGCTTCACTGTATTTTAGCTTTAGATGCCCCAAGTGTATATTTGTACTAAATATCAGTAGAATTTTTCCTTCTTAGATGCATTTACTTTCATCTTGAAGATGCACCTGGCGCATCTTGGAGATACACTTAGGGCATCTAAAGCTAAAATACATCTTCAAGATGCATTCAAAACTATACTTTCAAGATTATACTAAATATCCGTAGGTTTTCAGTGTTTTAAAATTTTTAATTTTTACAGTGTACGAAGATGTAAACTTGCATATAATTTGACCTCAACTGACTGTCAACATTCTTATGCTGCTACTCACAAAAGTGTATAAAACAAAACTAAAATATACTGTATATTCTCGAGTGCATCTTTTTTTTGTTGTGCACTTTGTAGATCGTAGAAAATATAATCAACGAGTTAAGTATATTTGAAAGGTTACTCAAATTAATTCGAGAAAATATAAGCCCTTGCGTATTTGTTACAACTTACAACTCCAGTAGTGAAGCTTTACCAGTTTGTCGTCATTACCATAATCTTGTTCGGAGTCTGTAGAAGAATTATCCTTAAGCTAGTTATTTAAAAGTGATCTGCGATATGTAATAATGTTCGGTAAGTTCTTCGTTTCTTTAAGTCTTCCAAAATAAAAGCAGCGCAATTGCAACTATAATTATTTTTACCGAAGAATGTATCAGATTTTTAGAATTTCGTAAGGTGAATTAAAAATTGTATCCGTGTAATTACATACGTTTATGCTTCGCTGTCTTAATGTTTTATATATAAATTGGTATATAATGAAGTGTATTAAACGAAACCTCGATGTACATAGACGCTTTTTGGGAACGGGAAGTCGGGGTACGAGTGCAGTCAGGTCGCAAAAAATCAGGGTACGAATGGAGCCAAGGGACAAGAAGTTTATCGTTGGTCCAGGTCTACTAGTACGGTGTTTATTGTACCGCAATACAGAACACCCTAGCCTATGAGGTAGAGAAGAGGTCTTGGGTAGATGACATCGTGCAAATGGTAAAGAACACCACAGAAGACAACAACGAGGATTTGTTCATCTACCTTGCAAGTTGTGGGTTTCGAAAAATTTTAAAAAAGAACATGATATCGTTTTTATATGTATATTATTTATTACCTAATCTAACCTAATTTTACCGAAATAAAGAACTTTAACTACAAGAGAAACATCAAGTATTTACATATTTCATTTTCATATGACACGTCTTGATAAGGTCTACACGAAAGATGTTTCGGCGGAAGCTACTGTATTAAAGGAAGCCAGGTGAATGAACACAGAAATACCTCAAGCGAGCCATAATATTGTCAAACAGCCACGCCGCTCAAACATTCGAGATATAATATCAATGTTCTGGGACGTTTACGAGACAAATTATCGAGCAAACATATTAAATTCCACCAATACAACGTTGGAAGTTCACATTAACTTGGGCTGTTAAAGTTCTTTTCTTAGGGGTTCTACCTTTAAGTCCGCCAACAAAAAATTTGAAAATTCTAACTTTTGATTTTTAACAGCGTCAGCGAGCTATTGTGATCATTTTTATCGCCCACCGCCGCGAAACGGGTTTTTTGACTTTAGTACATCCTCGCATTTATTATTGAAATCGATAAAACAAATTTCTATTCTAGTTTCCCATATTTTAGTCAATATGCATTTTATGGGGCCTTTTGACTCCATTATTCAGGAATTATGCTTTTTGATTTAGACTTCTCGTATTAGGCACTTTCATAAAAGTTTTTTGCATTTTCGCAATAGTAAAATGTTTAAACACCTAAAAACTCGGCAACCGCTACGCTAGGACGTCGTATGCGTAAACGTATGCGTTTTATGGATTTTATGCGAATTGGTCGCCTTATATATAACTTGTTGGTTCCTAATACCAAACATTTATTTGGAAGCCTCCGTATGTTTGATACATAGAATCAATGCCGGCATTTTATTTGGCTAAAAATAAAAGCAGTTCACAACAGACAAACAAATAGAAATTATAACTGTACAAATGAAAATGCCATGAAGAGAGACACAGTACACAAATTACAAAGGAATCACAAATACGTATAGTATTTTAATTCAAGTCGTTTACTTAATTGAGTATGGTAATACACTTAGGCGCTTATGCTATCATTCAAACAGAAATTAACCTTGATAACCTATTCAAGTGACGTGGTGTACTGGATTAACCGATTATTTGGGGCATTCTTACGCAAGCAAATCGAGGAATAACAAGTCAATTAAAGTCGGCAATTTGTTTGACTTTCTTAAAACCGTTTCACGGTTTACTTAATAACAGATTTAATTTATGAAAGCGTAGTATTGTTTTTTTGTACTCATATGCAATCAATGAATCAATTTACTAACGTCCAACATTTACCTACAGGTTGAATGAACTCGTTGTAATTTCTCTAGTGTTTCGTTTGTCTTCTGTACAATACAACTCATGGAAGGTATAGAAAATAGAAATATCATTAGTAATACGTTAAAAATTTTACATAGTCCAGTTGTTCAATACTTAATTCCGAAGGCAAGTCTAACAATAATTGCGTTGATTTGGCAGAATTCTTTGTCAAAACTGGAAATAAACTGAGATAATTACTTAGGAGAAGCAATTATTACAATTCAATACAATCACTTGTTAAAATTAAATTGATTCAATCTCAAATAGCGAATACATACTCAAGACCAAGGCTAAACTTGAGAACGGACTACTTGCGGAATAGCAATAATTACAGATTATGAAACAAATAGTTTCGTATGAAAGGTTATAATTAGTTAGTCATTCTAGCCCATTTTAATTAGTCATGTCATAAATAAAATTTAATTATAATTGTTATGCACTAAGGTTTTTGTTGCACACACTACTTTGTTGCATTCAGTACATTGCGTTATGGTTTCTTACGGTATAAGTTTACAAAATTAGATTGGTAGTACATATTACTAGTTCATTAATTCGCAACCAAAATGCATGCCTTTGTATTGAAGGGCATATTCCTAGACGCTTGCTGGAAAATTTCGTTTCACTGTTCCCGCACGATTCCGATCTGACAGGCGATTCCGTCATGAGTGAAAACACCCGATTTATATAATTATCAGAACAATATCGACATGGACATGATTTAAGACTTTAGATTTTATATTATTCGTATTCCTTCTGACATCCTTCCCGTATTTCATCCACATATTAGGCTTCTATCACGGCAACACACAATTACATATAAATATACTAACAATTATTGAGACTAATTAGGCTTACTTGGTTTCTTTTGATCGGATGGAAATTACCACTTTAGTTTTACATGAAGATGATAAAAGAAACAGCGACATGGTCGTCTGAATTCGGGGAGCCTTGACAACTGCATAAATGAATGATTAGAATTAGAATGATAATATGGAGTGTTTCTTGAGAAATACAAATCATGCTTCGTTGACTCTGTCGGCGTCCCATGTAATTAGTTATGTAGGTATATTAAATCAAGGGAGATTTCCTAGGAAGGCTGTCTAATACAAGGTATCATGTGGGTCCATTCCGTCATGAATCTAGACGTAATACACAAATAATAGCAGTAAGCCACACTAAATGCTTTTCTAGCAAGAATTTATTGAAATATCAAATAAATTGGTGTTCGTTCAAATGTGTTTCTTCTTCCCCTACCAACGCAACGTTAGCGTTAATTTCATGCGGTATCTGCAACAATTTCCTTTCATTTCGACATGCAGGACTTGGTTAGGAATTTGGGACTCAAGATGTCAATACCACATCAACTCGTCGTCAATCTATCACACAAAACGCCACAGTCAGTACCTTGAGAATGTCGAATAGTGAGATAAAATGAATAAACATTTACAGTTAGACAGTTAGACTGACAACAGCTAGACTACTCCATCACTGAACTCAAGTTTTGTCCCAGAATAGTCACCTCTTCCAGGAAATCAAACACCAATCCGCACCCATTAAACTTAAAATTAATTTTCTTTCCGTTTTATCGGTAACTCCAGTACAGAAAAAGCAATGTAATAATTTCCACATGAATAAATAAATGTAATAATAAATATCCCCAGGTAAAAAACTATACAGATTAGAGACTGAGTCTCCTGATCTCTTATGCGCGTTGTTTTTTCTGACTAAAGCTTGTCGGCACATGACGACGATCCTCCAACAGCGAAATCCATTTCAAATATGTATATAGAATCAGCATCCAACAGAATTGAAAATAAGCAGAGCACTGAATTCGGCATTCGCAATGGATTACAAATATAATTATTAAAAAATATAATAATTACTCGCGTTAATAAATCATATATTGATGGACACCGACGAGAGAGTGGCAATGTATTTATGATTCCCCGGGGGTGACAATTATTTGGACGGCTAAACAAACAGTACATGATTCGTCAATCATGGAGGGAAGTCAATAGTCAATGATCAGTCAGTACTAGTAGGAAAGCAAACCCGGGACTGGAGAAGGACTTCTGGTGTGGCGAACACATAATTACATTCAATCATTTCTTAGCATGCTGAAATACGAGGAAATTGCTGAAGACACATTGAACCAGTACCGTACAATAATTTCCACGAGATCGCGATAACATAAAAACAGACAACAAAATTCAACACAGAATTTAAAATTCTTGTTACAATCAACGTTTTACAACAACTTGCATATTCTGAACCATGACCATAACACAGCATCAACGGTTGGTCTACAACTATTGATAATTATTCAACGTAAATCACATCCGAAACTTACTCAAGGGACAACAACATAATGATCTTAAACATAAAACACGACCGAATTATTAATTATATACACAATTAAATTATTTACAGGAAAGTCCCCCACCCTAAATCAGTGTTGTTGCTTTATAACTAGCATCTACAGTTCCTTTCGATCAACTAACTTATTTACCAAAGTACCTATACAATTATGCCGATACATGTCATCACTTATCGTGTCCTGCAGCCTTTCAATACAACTATAAAAATCATTATACAGTTTCAACGTATTAAGTCCCTGGCAGGGTATTACACGTAGCTAATAAACAATCGCAAATCTCCACACAAGGGTGGAAAATAATTTAAGACACTAAAGTTACAATTAAAATGCAATGTTATTTAACGCTCATATAAATAAAAATGAATTTAGTTAAGCAGAATACAATAATTGCACAAAAGATATTTAATTAGTTTCTAGAGTTTATATATTTCATCTTTTTCCAGAATAATTCGAATCCTGCGCCTGCAATCACATAGGTAATTAATTAATGGCATTTTCACTGGGGAATTATTTCAGTTTTACGAACGGAGATATTGCATAACTAATACATTTGCTATACATAACTTGTCCACCAAATGTCATTTACATAATACTAAACTTACATATACATACATTATAATTACAGGGTTCATGCAAACAAAAACCAGTAGACAAAAAATCATTCTACACAGCACCAGGACTAGCCAAATAAGTATTTCGATCATAATAATTACATTCAGTAAGATAACGGAAATATCAGTAATGTAGCAAAAATGTCAAGTTTTCACACATGGAGCAAAAATGCAATCTTAGCAACATACATAGGTATTCATTCATCAGTCCGTATGTGCAACTGGGTCTGGATGACATAGAAAATGAATGGATTCTAATTTAATTAATGTAATTTTCTTCCTTGGACTATCTTGGCTTCATCAGTTTTAACTTGAATCAAAAATTGTCAACATTGAACATGTTAATTATAATTATAATACTAATAATCCATCCACGAAGTTCAATAAATTATTAGGGAATCCAGATCACACTGTAAGGAGATACAGGTCTGAAAAAACAGTCACCGGAATTTACAAAATTTGTAGGTAGTTGTTTCGAAGGTTGAGGTTGATGGACCAGTCGAACGTGATTGGGTTTACCTCCACCGTATTAATTACATAACAACGGCTGCATCTGCATAGCAATTTCATACAAACTGATCAAAAGCGTTATGTACATCGCAATTTTAGTTAACTAAAAAATTATGTACAAACATGTATAATTATTCCTCATTCTCATCACCTACCTATTAACACATCAAATACGTAGCAATATGTGTCGGGGAATATGAAGCCAGAGATAGTGGGATTTAAATAAAATGATGACTACATACTAGGCAATGACAGAGAATACCTTAGAGTCTCATAGATAAATAGGTACATTCACATGACATCCAAGAATAGCCGCATGGACCGCAAGTGATCCAACACTTGATGACTCCAAACTGCGATTGACTCTGATTGAAAAGTAATTAATTTACTCGATTTATAATTTCTACTAGGAATTAACTGATTAATATGAACGTTTGCACCCCCATTGTCATTTCTAGCATCCAAATCAGAAGAGTAATCGTTTCCTAATTCCCTCATAAAATCCAGTTTATCATCATTGTAATAATTATTTTTATTTCTAATATTTTCTCCCACTAAAAGATTAGCCTTACTATTTTTACCGAATTTCGCACTAGAAATGCCCAGGTCACTCTTGAGAACTTTCAGCACAGAATTAATCTGTCTCGTCACTAACATTTTATTTATTAAATGACACTCCTCTGGTCCCATTAAATCTTTCACTCTTAAACGTGACTTTGTCCAAGTTCGATTGTGCTCTCGGGTACTGTAGTCGAAACGCTTGTTTGATGTTTGAGATTCTTCCTCAGTGCGACCCGCACAAACAGGACTGGATAGACTCAATTCGATTCGTGATTGGGAGTCCAATTCACTTAGAATAAATTTTAAAAGATTTTTAACGTTGATTTCCTGTCCAGGAGGGAAGATTCTCACATCCGATCGGCTGAAAATCCACAAAAGAATATTTTATCTGAATGGTAACCGTGTTTACTTTTGTACACAACCGAATAAGTAAACATGCAACAAAAAGTCAACATGTTTACATTCGTACCATACAGTTAGTAACTTGTATATCTTCCTAGCTTATTTTAGACACAGCGAGTCAACAATTCTGCCCATGCTACAATTGTACCACCACGCAATTGTGTGTCTACACTTCGTTGTGGCAGACCAGATCCATCCTAGAGGTTTGAAAACCTTGAGGATGAACTTAGTTGCTAAAATAAAAAGCTCCACATTGCTCCAAATTCTCGGATTCCTGTGCAATCTGGAGGTTTCCATTTTAAAAGCAAAATGAGGATGTGTTTCATTTTTCACCGTCATTTTAGACATACGATCTTACTTGTGGGCTGGGAAGAAGAGAAACGAAGGTATTTCTCCAAAGGTGAGATGCGCAGGTAAAGAATTTCTGAAGACATCAATGCGGGCAAGTCGGATGTTCACACTGTAGAAACTTAAAAATCTAGCTAAAGACACAAAGTGTGCTAAAGCAACTCCGCAGTAGCCACAGAATTGAGCAGTATACATCACAAATACCGGTGCTGTCGATTTTGGATCCTTCATAGTCACGGAGTCTTTACTCGCAGGTTGTAACAGAGCCAGTAATTCGTCGGCATTCAATCTTTCAACGATGACCTGCTTCTTTGGTGGCTCACTCTGCTCGACCCACAGATGATTTGAAAACGAATATTTCTCTTCGTCGTTATCTTTGCTCAGCGCAAGACTTGTATTTTCCCCTGACTGAATTGAAGCCGAGTAGTTGTGAATGGACAATGCGATTTCCGATGTTTTAAATGAAGTGAGAGGAAACAATAAATTATGCTTCGCGTCAATGATAAATCCTAAGGATTGTTGGTTGGTGAGAGATGTGGCAGCAGAAGAAACACCCCCAAGAGCCAAGTGTATGAAATGAGGAACGTCTGCCGGATCAATAGCGATGAAACGAAACGGTCTACGCAACCGACAGCTCAGTCCGGTAAAGTTAAGATCACCCGAAATATTCTTTTCAAATGTGGCCAAGGGTTCACGTTCCAACAAAACTTCGCTATTCTTCCAGTTTTTAAGTTGCTCTTGCATGATCTCACAATTCAACGTGGCATTCTTAGTTGAAGTACAAATACGCTGTATGGATTTCCAAAGCTTCAACCACTCTATTAAAAAAACGTACATAATTTATTACACGCTGAATTCTAAATCAAAAAGTCAGCCTAAAAACACCAAACGTTCAAAACAAATAAATATAAGGTATAAATGACAATTTATGTACATACAAACATAACTACCTGCATTAATTTTGTGAGTATATCGCCGAAGTCTAGTAACATTGCCACTTTTATTGCAGTTAAAATAGTCAAGCGCAACCTCCTTGACCTGAGCGTAAAACGGCGAATAGGCCGAAGGGTAATATCGCCTTGTGATCAAAAGTAATACAGGTCCATTGCTCAGTTCCTGAGCTAAATCAATAGGACCAAGCGTAACCGGACGGTTAGAAAATCCATTCCGAACGCGGTAGGCCCACGTTATTGGCGTGACTCTGGTTCGTTCCATCACCCAATCTGCCACCTGTTTTATTGGGGCTCTCATGTCTAATAATTTTAAAAACCATAATCCCGTATGTTAGATAAAGGATACATCTATAAACCAACACTGCTATATTTTACATAGATAATTATTCCAATGAACAGATTTACTAAGAACAACAACAGCAACAGCATCCTTACTCGAATAAAACTACAAATGAATATTTACCCTGAGACGGAAACCCTCCGTTCCATTTTGCAGTATGAATTTCGTTGAACAGAACTAAGGAAATAGAATTTGAGGATGTAACGAAATATTTTTCGGCAAGTGACTGTCGTAAAAAGACTCCATAGCCTACTTGACCCAGAGGATCAGCTTCAAGATTCCTCAAGGCCATCTGAAGGTAAATGTCATATGCATCAGCCGACTCAGGTACACTAAAGTTGAAGTAAGCTAGCATCACAGCCTGAAAATCAGACCACAGTAAATCATATACACGTTTTTGTCATGATCGGATTGAAGCTGCAAAAAATAGAAAATGACCATTCCAAATGATTAAACTTTAAATCCACGATATGAGAGACTAACGTCATGCTGAGCTCTAAATCTCCAAAGTTCATCTTCTGTATCGATTCTTGTGACGGGTCTGAGCGTTAAATTTAAAAATCGAATCATCAGTTCCGCTCGAATAGGCCCATTGTAGATGATACCCTGAAGAACAGAAAGCATACGCTGCATAAAGTTGAAGACCACAACCAAACAAATCAAAGCCGAACAAAATTTGAAAAAGGACAACTTACCGCAGATCCACTAATATGAGCCACAAAAATGGGATAATGTGATAAATTCTTGTAGTTCTGCCTACACTGGCCGTCAGGCCACCAACAGTTGACGGCATAAAACTTCACTTGATCTCCTGCAATCAGTCTAAAATGCCGAGCAACTTCTAAAAATACTGTTTTCGCAGCTAAACACTCCGAGTCCCAAGGCGCATAATAAAATACAAAGGATGGAGCCTTTGGAATCTTTTTTTGCACAAGATTTACATATTCTCCTTCATAATGATCATCGACCAAGATCCCAAATTGCTTTTGATCGAAAAATGGTCCCGGTGTTTGTACAGACCTGGTTTTCAGCGGTCTGTGGGAGGCAAATAAACCGAGATATAAATACTTAACTAATATACTTCAATTAAAATTTGTATTTCTGGAACGTAGGCGAAATCAATGTATATTTGAGAATAAAATGCAGTTAGGTATGTAATTCTGAAGTCCTTACTTGGACCGTAGAAAAGGCAGTCCGCTGGCCAATATGAAGAGTACTATACAAATCTCTTTGTGATACTTGATTGAAAACGCATACATTTTGCGAAAAAATCCTTTGTCTCGTCCTTTGGTTAGCTTCGACAAACAGAATCCTTCCGACCTGCCCTGCTTGTGATAGGCACTTTTACCTGAGGTACCAGAACCAGACACAGACTTACTTCTCTCCAAAATGCCGTCGGTGACGTTCGAAGCGGTTTTTCGTTGACAATCGGATTTATCTTGACGGAATGAAAGTTCTCCAGATGCTCGTAGACACAATGGATGCCTAATAGGAGAGTGACTACTGGGACTTGTGTTGCTGCTGTCAATGTCAGAACTAGAAGTGGAACTAGACTCAGAATCAGGCTGTCTATCTTCCCCTTGAACTTTGTCGGTACTGGAACTTTGACTGTAGCTGCTCGTACTGGAGCTGGAATTGGTTGTGTAGGCTGTAAATGAAGACTCTGAGACTTCGTGTTGGGGTGAGGAATTCTCAGAGTCGGTTCTCGAATAAAGGGAAATATTTCTTGAGCTGAGCGATTCATCAGAACTCAAATCTTCTTGGTTTCGAACTGGAAATCGATCCCCCCTCAACGTACTCATGATGATGTGATCATTTTAACATTCCTCAGCTCACTTCGCCCTTTTCAGGCCGACCGAATTCCAACTAATTCAAGCGCCAACTGCAATCCACAAGCTCAAATTTTCACAATTATTTTCTTCCGTTCTGAGTCACGGTAGAACAAATATTTCTACTCATTCACGTCACGTTCAGAAATTGTTTTGAAAAAGAATACCAGTGACTGTAGTATAGTTCAATCTGAAAATAAATAAAAATCAATTACAATTATTACTTAGTGCTTTATTGGCAAATGTGTTTTTGAAATAAGCTAACTTAGGATATACTCAAATTCTGTCAAACTGCAATTGTAACATTTAAATTATTACAAGATTCGTTGTCTCTTGTGTTTCTCTTTTAGTCATCATATTGCTCTTAGTTCTTTTGCGTTCGTTATTTAATTTATTATTATTACGTACCACAAGTAAATCCGCTAAATTCAGCAGCTGTGTCCAGCCCAGTTTTAATTATTATTTCAATACTTATCCATCTCGGATGTTCACCCACTTCATAAGACAAAACATTTTCAAAACTTTCATAACCAACAGGCGAATGAGGAGTTTAGTAGATCCCAGAAATTTTGAAATTGCAAGTATCACATCACATTGACATAGACCGACAACTGACTTTCAACATTCAACGTTAGACAGCCGGTGCCAATAAATTAAATTAACCAAGAAAATTAGGAGATTTTACAAAGGCTACAGCACGGTTTACAGTGATGTCTCTGAATGATGAATACTTGAAACTAACGATTAATTTGGAAATATAAAAAACAAGTCACTTACATCGATAAAATTACTTAATTATCCCTTCGATGTCCTATTCGATATCACAATCCGTCATCCGTATTTATGAAAACTGGTACTTGAGATCTTTAGACTATTCGTCATTCGTCCCCGTTGACTATGTACTAATGAAATAGTCCGTTTTCAAGTAGATATAATTGTACAGCTGACAGCTACGAACCTATATTCATTGAAATCAGTCTGAAATTACTTTCTTGAACTTTTTGCTCTGAACCCGACATGCTGAATCTGAAAAATGACAGGTAGTTAACAATAAACTATCTTCTAAGGATTTGGCATTCACCTCATTATAATACACTAATTATAATTTCTAATTATGTTTTTGAAATGCATTAGCTATAATGATAGTAGCAATTACTACGCACTTTAATCTAATGGTTAGTAAGTCCAACGACAATTTCAACATTCAAACTTAACAGTGACAGTCAAACTAAACGACAGATGACAGACATTTAGCAGCTAGTGTTACACTTAAAACTTCACTGAAATACTTAAACAGTTAACGTAGAATTTCGACAAAATCTTCGGCGAGTGTGATTTGAGTTGTCCAAAAAGCTACTGGTCCTAGTTCGAGCAGTTCCGGTAAAAATTTAGAATATGTTGCAATTACCTAAATGTCAAACTTATGGACGATTCGGTACAAATGCTAGGGTTTTTCACTTTTGTTAATAGATGCGGAAAGGTTAGTATTGAGTATGCAACCAAGTACAAAGTAGCCAAGATTGACGTTGGGGTTTGGTTTAGGAGTCGACTCGTCTTCACGGTGATTCTTACCCTAATTGAAATTAGAATATTTAATGTGAACTTACGTTTGGGTTGCGGACATTTGGAAGTTAAAGATTGGAAGATTGGAGATTTGGAGATGCCATTAGTTAATTCAACATTTCTGTTCCATTTGACGATTTGAGGATTTGACGCATTAACACGTGTCAACATTTTGAATTTCCCACTGCACCAGAATGAGATTTGCGGCAAACACGGAAATACGAATTACTCTTTAAAATCCAAACAGAATCGCACTGTCACCCACTCTCCTTTTATTCTACATTTACCTGTGTGCAGCTCAACAACTGAGTCGTAATTGTTTGTGCGTTGTAAACGTTTCAAAAAGCTTCTCATTCTTATTCTTCAACGAAAGTCGATTAAGGAAGTTTATCTTGACCGGTGTCAAGTGTCAACGTTGGACAATCAAGAATCTCAAAGTGGTAATTACCTAAGACAATTTTCAATCTAAAATACTTCTATTTGTGCTCATCTTACTTCTCAAATAGTCGCCGACTACTGGCGGTGTCACTATTTTTATTGCCTTGATTAATTCATAATTAAATATGAGTATAGGTGTGCCATTTGTCATTTATTATCTTTGACTTATTCATTTTTCTGGATAAAGGATAATGTCATTACCATTTGCCATTGTTGGTTGTCGTTGTCGTTGTCGTTGTCATGAAATTAAACTTGTATATAAACCATCATGCATCAGAAATCATTTCCAAATTCTGAATTACATACGGAGTGTATGAAGTATGAAGGTAGGTCAGTAATGCTTGTGGGTCATTTCACATTTAAAAGGTTGTAAGTTGTAATAATTAAACATGAGAAGCTTCACGATTTTAAACGTTTGACGGTGTGTTAATTTTTTTTTAGATTTGGAAATGAATTTTGATTTAATAATTACTCGAATTTCTCCCCCTGTCAATTGTCACGTGTAAATGGTAAATGTTGAATGTTGTAGCGCATAATTAATAGATACGTCTCATATTTAACCAAACTGCAGTCTATAGCAAATGTCAAGTCGCAAGTTAATCATAGTCGTAGACTAACGCAGTAAGGTATGAAAAATTTCCTTCACATTCAGCGATCATTATTGTGAATGTAGTTCGTATCCGGTATTCCTGTTGCAATATTGGAATCGGCAGTTGAAAAACTTAGAATGAAATGAATATGTTGGAGGAGAAATTGAGAAGCCGTTGGTCGTCGTAAAGTTGTAGGATGAGACACAGACAGTTCATTCATAATGAACATTTTGTAGCCAAACTAGTTGTGATGTTGTTGTTGGCGCCGTCTTACTTGTTTCATTTAGATGTAAAACTTAATAATAATTAATACCGAAAACTTAGTCATTAAGAAGTGTAATTAATAAGTTATTATATCATCATAATATACTGCAAAAAGATATTGTTCTGTATATTGTGTCGTTTGGCAATTGTAATTGCTGTTGTGCAACAGTGACTTCAACAGTCCTAAGGTCAAAGGTAGTGGGATATCCAAAGTAGGTTTTGTTGTTTAACTTAAATTCGACATTTTTGCACTGAATCATATTTACTGTCCTGATATATAAATGGTGTGCGTTGAAGTGCCGACAGTAGTTCACATTTTAAGAACACTGTGAGAAAGGAAGGGTTGAGGGATGATGCGTCAGTGTTCAGTTGGTATTGTATAGCTGTATTTCTTTGGCGTTTCGTAATGTATCTAGCTTTATTTTCAACCAGAAATGACAAGAAAATAATTTAATTTACGGTGTAAAAATATTGTTCACTTTTCTTCTTGATGGCGTAATTTCCTCACCACTCCTTGGCGTTATCTCTGTTTAGTATATTCTCACCTGGTATTTATTGTTGTCATCGCTTTATTTACATGTGAATTCAAATTGTTTGCTGCTAAAAGGTTATGGTTTATTATAGATCCTACAGTAAGGTTAAAACAATTTAATAAATATCCGAATTTTTTAAACAAAATTATGCCTCATTTTTCCTCAAACCCTGTTACACAGCTTGATGGTAACTTTGAAATTTTTTGTAACCAGCACTAAGGAAAAGGATTAGAATACTAAATTTGAAGTGTAGCGTGAACTTTGGGTATTTTATTTGAAAACGCATTTTGCTTTGCTCTGATAAAATATTACAAATGTTGACCTCCTATTCTGTACAGTCTTGCTGCGTCGTCTAAAAGTAAAAATGTAGTTAAAAGTTGCAGTAAGGAAGTTTTGGCTTTTCATTTTCAAATTGAACTTGATTAAGTCAAGTAGTAATCTTTGAAGTGGATTGAATTGAACTATTGAACCAAGCATTTGTACTTTTGTCAATTTGCAGACTTTGGAATTGAAAATTTGGTACATTGTTCCGAATTGCTTTATTGATTGGTGAAAACTCTTGTGATGTAGTTGTGTGGTGTTAAACAAGAGGAAGAAACAACGAATCTAACATGTCTGCATCAGATCAGAAAAAGTCATCGGAGAAAGCACACGTTCCTGCATCAAAAATTCCTGCAGGGTTAGAAACATTATATGCTCTAGAAAGGGACAATACGAAATCCTCACTCGGAGTTTTAATACTTGCTGTTCACTGGTCCATAGTCCGTGCAGGTCTTCGTATTCCTACAGGCAGCGGTGACAAAGACACAGGATCGTCTTCCCCCACTTCAGCTGCCAATAAGAAAAAATTTACAGAAAGATTGCCCCCGGGATGGTCAAATGAAGTTCCCAACTCACCCACTACGGTTTTCACTTTTGATTACGTCGACCCTGTCAACCCCGATGCGAAGTATCAAGTGAAAGTCATCGAAATTGTCAAGGACCACACCGCGGTTGTAACCGTTTACAGACACAATGCTGCCTCGTCTTCCAGTTCACCAAATCAGGGGGCTGGATCGTCCAGCAATAATCAACCGGCGGCACCGGCGCCCACCACCGACCCTTCCATGAAAACTTCTGCCTCAACTTTTCAGCTTCAAAGTTTTATCCGATTCGATCAGAATACTACTGTACAAGAACAAGTCAGTGCCGAATCTGTTTTCTATAAAGCTAACGAACTTGAGAATCAGATTTGGTCAGAATTGATGGAACCTCTCGGTTTAAAAGTCATTGGTCTGCCACCCTTCCAAGGGCCGTATGACGATAAGGTCAAAAGTGAGACTACTGAAACAGTGCGTGAGCAACAGCGACCTAATCAACCTCTCTACGTTGATGATCCACTCCGAGAAGATAGATTTTTCCCTCGAAGTGGACCTTCGCCATTCGGTCCTGGCAGAGTTGGGGGACCACCTGTTGGACCTGCTGGAGGATTTGGACCATTGTACGGCACTCGTTCTATTTACCCATCACATTCTCAACTTTTATATCTACCTATCAAATCCACGGTGTTAGACGAATGGTGTAACGATATGTTTTTACGTAGGTACGTCCCTCCTGTTGGTGGAGGAGGATTGGGGAGATCGGATTTAGACCCTCTTGGAGGCATTGGCGCTGGAATGATAGCAGATCCTCGCGGATTTCGGACACCTAGACTTGGTCCAGGAAGACTTCCGTAAGTTCATATGCGTATACAGTTACCGATATCACTTCATTTCGGCTCCGTTCGTCCTTCCGACCATAACCAACAGCATTATTTGTTGATCTTCCATTTCCAGGCAGGGAGCAGTTCCTCCAGGAGCCAGATTTGATCCATTTGGACCACCAATGCCTGCGAACCCAAACGTTCCCGGAGTTGGCCCTAACTGGGCAGTTCCAAATCCTGATGAGCCACCACCCCCTGGATTTGATGATATGTTTATGTAGTTGATTTATAAAAGCGACAGTGGTACGCTTCTTATTGATATTCTATTATCATATTACTACTGAAATACTCTAGACTGAAATTGTTTTTGTTCTGTGAGCTGATATTTTCTAAATTTGAGAACTGAAATACAATCTGTTATATGTATAAAAAAGAAAAAAAGAGAATACAATATGGTAAAATAATTAGCTTTTATTTTTTCCAGGGTTGCATTGATATATTAGTCTAAAATTGCATTGAATGTAGAATTCAAAGGATACGGAAAACCGTATGTAATTAATAGTAATTATGTTTTCGGCAAAGTCGTGTCGTATTATTATTAAACAGGAACATGACAAATTGAACAAACTTGAATATATTACATCAGTGAAACGATTTTCTACCGTGGCCTTGTCGAACGAAAATTGAAATTACAATAAAAAATAAAGTATGGAAAATAGTCAATTGTTGGGGTTTACTGTTTTGGTAGCGTTGGAAGTAAATGCGTTTATTTCTTTCAAATAACGAGATATTTAACGGAACACCAATAATATAAACAATTCGATATTATCGGAGCAATTAGTTTTCTTGTGTTATATCTTGCAAGAAGTCTAATCAGTTATTACATAATTAATGAGTAGTGTAACTTATAAATATGAAGTATCGTTGGTACGCGTAGGGGTGAAAAAACCTTCTCAGCAAATGAATCAATTTCCACTTGATTGCTCTTTGATTTAATTCTGTATTTGTAATCAGTCAGTTGTTTTCTCTCTCCGGCTAAATCTTTCTTTCTGTAAATCCATCAAATTAAATAACAACTCATTTGTAAACGCTGTATCAATAGAAAAAATGAAATTAATCGAAGTTAAACATGTTTCCACATGCAGTCCACAATAATAATAGAAACTTATGTTGTGTGTTGCATAACAACGACTACTAAGACAAAAATAGAAAGTTCGTATTCCATTTTTATTGTGGACTGTATTGTGCTTACTTGCTAACTAAAAGTACTGCCGCTTATTGTACACAGAACTAATTAAACAAAATTACTTACCAGGCCTCCTGCCCGTTTCTTAATCACCATATTCTTTAATGTGCTTTGTTTCTGTTTCACAATTTTTTCCCGCTCCTTTTTCACTTCTTTAAGTATTTTCTGCTGCTCATTTTTCCAAATCTCTTTAAAATCCCTACAGAATGGTGTCCATGCGGTGAAGAAATCTTCAGGGGTCGGCGCTTCTCCTTTCTTTTTAGGAACGTAGTCGAAATATTTAACTGTCAGTAAGAACCTACGATTGATTAAAAAACATTTATAAGCAAAGAGCATTCGAACATGCTAAACGAACAGCATATTTTAGTGCAACTATGCATTGCTTTACAAATCATGGAACTGTATTGGATACTGCATGATCGACTTACGTGTTTTTTCCTATCTCTAGATTTTCCTCAATGTCCAGAGTTTTCTTTTTGGCTAAAAATTCATCGAATACAAATTAAACCCTTCTTGTTTTAAATATGTATAGTGCAAAAATTCTACTAATCACGTATGTATGTGCTGGTAGGATCTGTATGTACCTTGCTCGAGAAAGAAGGTCATTTTTTCTTTGAAAGGTTCCAGATGTTCTTCCTTGGATTCTTTGATAACTTTTTCTGTTTTCTTCTCGCATCCAATAAGATTTGTCTTCAGTTGGCGTAAATCAGTTTCGACGTCATCAAATTTTAAAGTTGTCGCACGTTCAATATCACTAGGCTCCGGAACTGGAAGTTTTGCCGTTGGTGTCCCTCTATCTTCATCGTACATCTAAACGGAAAATCAAATCATCACACACATTCTTTTAGATCACGGGTTCTCGGTTCTCATAATAATTTCTTTTTCTGGTGTGGATTTGATTTCTTCAGGAGTATAAAATACGGGAATATTGTATTTTAATCATTAGCATTTTATTTAGATAATTGTTGTTTGGTGTACCTTGATGTAGGTGGAAACGATGAAATGAAGAAAAGTAAAAGTGTTGTCTTTGCTCTTGACATCTCTAAGTTTGGGTAAAATGTCTAGAGTAAAGCCATCAGCTTGTCCACGATCGCGATTACCCCCGTTCATGTAATTCCCATAGGTGAGGACAAGTGCAAGAACACGTTGGACTTCCTTGGAAGACATGAGTTGCTCACAAATGAGTCTTAGGTTGCTGAGTTTGGCTTCAATGCTTGATAGGGATTCGAAGAAAATACTTTGGAAGGTGAGACAAATAATTCTATCCTGGAAATGAGGTATACAACTCAAGTCGTAGAGGAAGTGATCAGGTTTGTCTAAAGGAATATCCGGGCAATTTTGAACATGATCTTGCAACATCGACAGCTCATCTTTGGTTGCTTGCTACAGACACAATCAAATGTTATTTAGCACTTTCGCCCAATTCGCCTGCACTCTTTTCTCTAATTTACAAATTCAATTTCAGAATAAAATTTTAACGCAGGACTCACACTTTCTAAAATTTTCTCCAACGTTTCCAGGCTTAAGACGTTCAGATCGAATTCAAAAATGGCTGCAAGTGCAATATAAAAGGCTTTAATAATTACGGCATTTATTGGTTACATTAAATTATTATTTGCTCAATTACAAAGTGCTAAGTAAAACCGGAAAAGCATATAGATTGCTAACATACCGTTCTCTACTGTGTGTATATCCAGATTTAAACTTTTGATAAGGATGCCGACATTTTGCGAACGTTTGCTGTCTAGGATCTTCATAGATTGAACTTTGACCGGCTTTTCTTCCACAACTTTCTTTGGTTTCTTCTCAACAACTTGACGGGAAAATAATGTAGTGAAATCATCCCAATTCTCCACAGGGAGTTCCTCCAACGTTTCCCACAATTTCGATTTCTTCTCCTTCTCCTTTTCGCTTGTGAGAGAAGTATCTCTACAAAAGGTACATATGTACATACAAGTATTAAGTGTTTGAGCTTCCACTTTGAACTTCCCTTCATTAATTTCTAGTTACTAGTTACATATAAGTACACTAAGGAATCGCAACAAGAAATAACACGTTCCATAATATGTATGTTCATGCAGTGAAAAACAATGATTCGCATAAAATTTTAAGGTTTTAAAATTACAAAAATAAAGTTAAAAAAATTACTTGGTATCATCGCTACTTTCCGGCGTTACAACAGTAGGGGTAACTTGGGGCTGACACTGAATGCGGGTCCAGTATAGTGGTTTCATAGGCACCTTAGGATTAATTGGCTTTTTTCTTGACTCTGTAAACAAAGTAAAGTGTTCCGTAAGCAAAGGAAAACGGAATTATGTACGTCATTGATTTCGCCTTGAAAAACAGAGGGTTTGAAGTACCAGGTTTTTGTAAGGCCCACCCTCCCGGAGGTGGAGGTGGAAATGGGCACGGACCGCCTCCAGGAGGAGGAGGTGGCGGCACAGGACCAGATAAACCACCGAACATTGGTGGTGGAGGAGGAGGTCCTCCGCCAGGCATTGGAGGAGGAGGTGGTCCTCCGGGCATCGGGGGAGGTGGTGGAGCCCCAGGCATAGGAGGAGGAGGCGGTGGAGGAGGACCAAGAGAGCCAGGAAAGGGAGGAGGGGGTGGAGGAGGAGGTGGAGGTGGAGGAGGAGGTTGCGCTCCAAGGCCCATCGGCATCGGTGGTGGCGGAGGGGGTGGAGCAAAAGTAGAATTATCTAAGGAGGGCATTGGCGGTGGTGGTGGCGGGGGTGGAGGTGGTGGCGGCGGAGCGAAAGTAGCAGGAGCTTTAGTTTCCGTTGACACAGGAGATCCAAAGTCAAGTTGCGCTTTTGATGTCAAACTCTGTAAAACGAATTTTCAAAGAAAGTTGTCACGAGTCCACGTATTGTTGACTGTAGTTGTTGTCGTCATCATCCATTTCCATTTAGAAACTAACTCAATGTCGCATGCTCCATTGATCATCACTAATTTCTATCTGACTTCTAATCCTAAGTGGTTGTCATTGAACCCGATACCAATAAAGCTAATAATAAATGATTATGAGGTGAAATCGGAACTCACTTGAATTTCATTGATTGTCTTTAGTTTCTCAACTTCCGTTTCTAATTCCTGTATTCTTTTAACATATTTATCAACAAGTTCGGCGGACTCTCCTCTGAGAGAGAAAACTTGTACGGCATGCTCTGCTTCTTTCTTTTCCAAAATATCCTTGTGCTCACGTTTCAACCCCATGACTGTTTGCTGAAATTCTGNGTCTTTAGTTTCTCAACTTCCGTTTCTAATTCCTGTATTCTTTTAACATATTTATCAACAAGTTCGGCGGACTCTCCTCTGAGAGAGAAAACTTGTACGGCATGCTCTGCTTCTTTCTTTTCCAAAATATCCTTGTGCTCACGTTTCAACCCCATGACTGTTTGCTGAAATTCTGCCCAACAAGAAGGACATAGCGTTTCCAATTAAAATTATAGCAAGATAATTACAAAGCCAGTTCAGTTACAAGTTAAGCAAAGAGTCCGTAAATGATGATTCAAGTGCATATGATCAAGTATAAATAATACTACGAAACAATGAGAGTCAGTGCATGACAATTAGTAACAGTAAATTATATACGTAATACAGTTTAGCATTTATCCCTGGTTAGTTGTTGTTATTGTTGTGTTAGTAGTGAATTGCGATACAATAAACGATTATGATTTAAAGTGAACAGTGTTTACACAAGATCGTAGTGATAAATAGTAAAAGGAAGGCAAGACACTAAGAGGCATGCATTCTGTGTTCACAATCACTGGACTCATTCATTGTGCTGGCATTGTCTGCATTGTTTACTTAATGTTAGACATGCATAAGTGTTGATAACTGTGACATATCCAACTAGAAGTACAATAATTGAAAAAGTAACAACGGTCCACTAACGGATACAGACCCGTTCTAATAAACTACTCCTACTGTCCTACGTCCTACTCTGGATACAATAACACACTAAAACACTTGCACTTTTAGCTTTAGTTTACGTAATGGTCTAGTGTTACTTTAGGTAGAGGTTAGTATGACTAAAGTACGGACCTGGTTCCGGAAGGTTATTGTTAATGGGCAAACTGGAATTACTCAGGACTTGCTCCGCTATTCGTGTTAAGTCAATCTCGCTCTCAAAATGACTCACAGTCTTAGGTACCGTTCCCACGGGAGGTAAATGCTCTGGAGAAAGCGTTCGACTACTACATTCCGACCCACCCACAACACCCGCAGCAGAGCCCACAATTCCATTTCCATCTGCTGTAATAATTAGAATGTCCAACGAACCATTCACAAACGCATACACACATACACCCAACCAACTTGTTTGTTAATGATTTCCGCACAAATTCAAATTCCTTACAACGTACATAATTATATCAATTAATAATTACACCCTTGAAAAATAACTAGGGTAATTTACATGTTAATAGATCCTCCTCTCAATTCCCATAAAATGCAAGCAATCCGGTTATTCCCATTATTAAATTAAAACATATACCCATTCTTACAATTGTTATTACATTACCCAGATGCATTAGATAACATACAGCCCAATTTAAAAGTTCCTAAAATAATGATTAAATAGGTAATCCCATATCCTGCTTCGCTTTCAGACCGACACACTTGGGCCATCAAGTAATAAAGTAACAAGAACAACCCTTGCGCAAATCTTTTAGATCCAACGATAATTACAAGTGTAAAATTACCAATTGAAATAATTACATACAAGTAGGTAAGAAAGCACCCAAATTCAAACTTAGAGGAAGCACCGTTAGTATAGGTAGTTTGGATTAACAAGTCAAAGTGATAACTCGAGCATTTCGTACCTGCTTCGGTATACTTTGCTCCATTGCGAACAGGAGTGACGATTTCATTTGCTGGTGGCCACGCCACCGGAGGTAACTTTCCAGGAACTTGACAAGACACTGCTGGAGATTCTGAGTGAGACCAGTAGTACATGAGGTCGGGCTAAAACAAACACATCCAGTCAATTATTATACTACACCTGCTACTGCAAGTACAAGTTACCAAATAACCATGTCCCGTAACACACAGCACAGCATGCTAATACATAATATAGGTCAAGACTAACTACAAATACCTACACTTAAATATTTTGTTTTCACCGAAAAACTTACCCGAAACAAGCTGTCTAGGGGAACAGTGTCACTTTCTTCGATTTGTTTTAAGACTCCAGCAGCCAGTAAGAGAGTACAGAACTGAGCTGCCAAAATCTTGAGATCCTGTGGGGCAAGAAGATCTTTCATATAGTTGCCTTCTTGAAAGGACGAGACGAACCAATTGATGAGCATTTGTCCCTCGAATTTTTCGTACATTCGGAAATCAAGTTTTTCTGGTAGAAATTTTGGTTTGGACAAGGCTCCTTTAGACAAAAGACTGCTTTGACTTTGTTGTTCCGCCAGTGTGAGACTTGCCACTTTTCGAAGTACATTGCTATCCGGTAAGGGAACATCTGAGACTGAATTGTATCTTCGTGGTGGGGCAAACGCAGCATTGGAAGACGGACTTTCTCCTGTAAAAAGGCAATCAGTTAGTCATCATTCAAATTATACCACGTTTTCTACTCGTTTAATTCATTCCTCAGCCTCAATATACCCCAGTGACAATTGTCCCTTGACTCTTGACTACTAAAAAGTCCTCACAACGTTACAAGGTTTGGTGACGTAATTCAAATTGTAATAGCTGATTATTAGTAAGGTAAGGCAGCCAAAACGCATAAACAGAATGCAATATTTCACCCGCAGTTGCTCTTTTGTTAAGCCTTGAGCATGTAGTTAATTCCAAAAATGCTTCGCACAAAACACACAGAAAATAGGTTGCAAAAATGCACAAAATTCAGAATTTCACAGACTTTCAGCCGGTCCGAAAATTCTTGAGTAATGCCTCAGACAAAACAAAAAATCAAAACTGGTGGATAATTTCAAAACAATTTATTGGAAATATTTCTCATTATTACTACAGAGATTGAAAGGAACTTCAAACTTCAAAGCGGGTGAAACATAATTTGAACTTTTAACGTAGGAGAACGTATAATTCGTGCATAATGAAAATGCCGAACGATGCATAATCCATGCATAACAAGGAAAAACATGAAAAGGCATAACTTGAGCTCGGAAAACGCATAATTTTGGTTGCCTTCCTGTTTAGTAAAAAGTAACTTCAATAAATTGTCATACTCTTTGTCTTTGGAAAACCTTTGAATTTCCTCTTGGTTAAAAGTGAGTATGCGTAGACAATTCCTAAAACACTGATCATATACCAAAGGTCAGGACTATAAATGCGTTGGAATTCATTGCCGTCGGACGGATTTTCCGAGTTTAGTTTCTTTTCCGTCATATAAGGTTCTGATGTAGATGTAATGACCATGCCGCTAAAATTCCTTGCTAACTCTAATGATAAACACGTTCCGTACATATCTGACACCAAGTCTATCTTAAATTCCTGCGCTTCTTTTGATGGTTCCTCAAAGTCAAGTCAAAATCCAAACAAACTTTGCTCTTCCGTCTCAGAGCTTTGCCAAATCTACGCACGATAGACTTACTTCAGTACTTCGGTTCGCAAATGTTTTCAACATATAATACATTAATGACCTGTCATAAAATATGTAATCGTTCTGAGCTCTCTACCGATGAAGGATTGACAAGACAGAGCATACAACTAAAAGGGATGATTTGTGACATCTGTTTCACGTAAAATACTGCTGTCTAACCATAACGATAAGTTGAAGGAGCAACAGAGTATTTCTGCACCCAAGACTACATACAACTACGTATACATAAGTGTAAGCGTACAGCACATTCACGAGCAAACTACACTAGGTACCTACTACTATTAGTATTCACTGACTTGACTTGACTTGATTGGACTGAATATTGAATCACTGAATGTCATCGCACCATTCTCTGACTGAATGACGAGAATGACTACAATGGAGAAATGGAGATGGATTTAAATAAGAGAAACCGTGAAACCACAACGCGCACAAGAAAATGAAAAGCTTGAATTTTGAGACTGCAACAAATCGTGTAACACTTAATTACGCAATTACACGCTAAATTTAAAAGACTACTAAGACTACCAGGCACGTGATTTCTATTACTATCTATCAATAATCTAACGTGCCTAAACCTAACCAGTAGGTAACAATTAAAAAGAATAGTGCACTAATACTACAGACTGACTGCCGCTAACGCTAACACTAATACTATAATGCATTTAAAATCTAGGCTAAACACTAAACTATAACCTACAAATGACAATAATTTTATAACTTGCTAACACAAGCTACGCTGTACTATTAAAGTAACAATAATTATTATTAATTAACTCGCTCTCAACTCAAAACCACTCGATTCGATCCCACGATATTTCCTTTTTCCTCTCTTTGCCTATGCTATCCATTCATAACTCAATTATTATTAATTTATTTTATTTCTTCTACAGTTTGTATTTTTATGCTCCGCATTCCTGTTCCTGTTCTCCTTTTTGCTACATATTATAATAATATAGGCTAGAATTTACATGAAAATCATCCAAATTGAAATTAATCTCAAAATAAATTGCAAAATGTCAACGTCTAAAAATCATAAAAAGCAGAAGAGTTGAATGTTAAATCCATGTTTTGCAACGGTTTACGTGGTTCACTTTTATTTAAAAATTCGAGTTGAATGTTTTAAGAAACAGTGTTACATGTACCAAACCAACCATTGGTTACTCCGAGAAAATGTTTTGTCTCGTTGGTCTCTGACTCTTTGTGGTCTACATTGAATTGAATTGCATTGCAGTAGTATAATGTGGTCTAAAATCGAAATCGAAAATCGGTTTATTCAGAGCAGTAAATGAGTCTCCCAATGCCAACAACCCAATCAACAGCATGTCAAAATGAATACATGTACCTATAATCACATTAGTACATCGCGCTGCAAAGCCTCAAAACAGTATTTTTCTGCCACAAAATTACAACGTAATCACAGCCACACGCGCTGGGGCAATGACAGTAGTCGCTGCAGTCGTTGTAGAGTACAACGAACAAAATACAAAAGTATTACACAAAAGTACAATACAAAGCCAGATTTTTTTACTAAACGGATTTGGTTTTGTTTAAAGTTATTCACAGCACAATTTATAAATTTACATTACCTTTGAATACGTCTATGATGTGGAAAAGCTTTGAAAAAATCATTCAGTCTTTTCCCCGAAGGTAAAATGAAAATGACACTGTTTAAACTATCATTCTTGCTCGCTTCTATAATTTGTGAATAATGAGCTTCACTCTGCTTCAAACACAGAACTGTAGTGTCGATGTAATAATTAGACAATTTGGAAAGAGTGTAATTAAGATTATTTTATCTTTGGTCAGCTTCCTTTAGCTCGCTTCAGCCTGAGCTATTTGATAACTTTTGTAGTCTTGTCTGTATTTCCGTGTGATGTTCGATTCAACTGACCAGTGAGCAAGTAAGGTAAGGGAGGAATTAACAATGGTTGAAATCTTGACTCGATTTACATGCAAAGGACGTGGACGTAAAACTATAAAAATAAGTTAATTTCTCCATTTGTTGAGCCCACTGTTATATAATAATTGGTTGGAAGGGATCAAGGGATATGAAGATACGGTAGGATGTGAAGCACACCGTACCAGACCAGATAGTAAGGCAAAGTAATAAAATTGTGGCTGGTGCTGGTGCTGGTGCGGTGGTGGGACAGGTTGAGAAAGAACACAAGAGTGAAACAAGTTGTGACTTGAGTGCAGAGTAGGTATGTAGGTGGTATGTATTTAGTTGAGTTGAGGGTAGAAGTTGGAGCGAGAACGAGACTTTAATGAGTGATCTAGTGATCTTAGTCCTAAAGAACAGTGGAGAAGTGAAGAGAGAACATATTATGCGTTATTGCGTTCTTCGATGGATTTTTACAACATTACAACTGAAAGATTAAACAATCTGAAACGTCACGGTCACGGTACGCTTGATCGAGATACCAACACCAACAGCAACGGCACCAGTACCATTAACATCAGCATAGACACAGCGAGAATGGAAAACATTTCAAAAAAACCATCGTCACTCGTCACCGAATTTTTCAATGAAATTTGACATACAAAACTAAAACCATGATGCAAGGAGCGGTTGGGTAAAAAAAATTAGAAATCCTCAGGAGACACTCGAAAACACTCGAAGAACCTAATCGCATCCTATCCATGTAAATACAATACTCCTCACGATTTATTGCAAATTGCAACTATTCCACTTTGCTAACTTAACTTATCACTCCATTTCTTCTATATATAATTATTTTTATAGCTGTAGTAATATGTATCCTCCTCCTACTCTCATTCCATTCCTATTCCCATTTCAATTATTAGTAACTCGAATTGTCTTGACTTACACCACAATCACAAATAAAATGTCAGATATCCCCACATCGGAATCGGAGTAGAGAATTTCTTTGATAGCTCTAATTATTATGTCCACTCGTCTACACCACAATTAATGACAGTGTCAATCGGCAGTTTGCAGGTTCAAATCCTTCCAACCACCTCAGTCCTTTCCACTTACTTTCCGACTGCTTACTCTCCTGTAACAATTACTGGCATTTACCATTTCACCAAGTTTGACTATGATTCCATCATGTGTCGTGTATGCATTCATAATTTCAGACCTTACCCCATACCCGCGATGACTAATGCCGAGCCAAAGCCAAAGCCATAGCCTCATAATGGAAATTAAGGTACGTGCTACTCCCTTGTAGCTGTAGCCTCACTCTCCACGTTTACATCCCCACCACTTTTACACTTATGTACTTCTCTACGACACGAGCTACACGACCAAGACCAAAACCCTTGTATTTGTCGTCGCTACCACTGTCACTACAGATACCGTACCTTTCGCAGTCATCACAATCCAGACTGACTGATTTTTGTCAAAATATAGATTGAGTATGATTAAATTATCGGAAAGAACACAATCATATCATAACTTGAGAATCGCTCTTGTTGCTTGTACATACCTACATACGTTTAGCACAAAAGACTGCAGAATATGCTATCCATCCCAACTTCCCAACCTATCCACATCCCCCACCCACGCCACGCAAGTAGAACTTATATTTCACAAGCGCAATTCGAATTCGCAGTCGAAAACTCAAAAATTAAACCGCACCAAGAACCAAGACCAACTTTTCACGTGCATAGCAATGCCATTACAATTATATACAATGTCTCTGCTAGTCTAGTGTAACACCATACCATACCTTCGCTCTCCCTCTCTCTTACTAGTTCTACCAACCGTTATCACAGTCATTATTAAGGTGCATATAGTAATAAAGTAGCAGAAGTTGCAATCGTTGAATTTGCAATACATGCCAAAACGCAACGACAACGACTAACATGAGCATGGTATGGTGAAGCTCGTTGTAAACTACCCATTGTCAATTTGATTTTTTGGCCAACAAATACTATTCATGCAGATTGTCATAGTCATAGTCATAATACAGATAATGCGGAGAATGGAATGGAATGGAACAGATGGAAGGAAGGGAAGGAAGAGGGGAAAAGAAAAAAGAAGACTGCCTCATCATGACTCACTACACATGAACAACATACACCATGACAAGGATGCGACTGGCACAAAAGCTCAACTGTCACCTGTCAACGTCAACTACTCATTGACAATGTAAGCAGTTGACAATAAATGCATCCGTCGTTGAACTGAAACAAAATGAGGATTAATCAGGATGAGGAATTTGGGGAACACCACCACCAATCTTCTGCATTAATACAGTGAGTGTAGTGTACTCATAAATACGGACTGTGATGTTGATGTGACATGGACTTATCTACATCTACTTACACTTTTACAGTATTTTCCACTTACCCAGACAGGGACACTAGGAGCTTTAGTTGGGTGAACTGGGGCAGGTTCTGTTGTGACCTGGCATCGCAGGCATGGCAAAACGTCAAAGTCAAACCAAAACTTGTACAAAGACTCGTTACACTCTTTCAATTCACAATAATAATTCAGACCTACTCCTTCTATTCTCCTCTATTCAATTGAGTTGCACTTTAGTGTTCGTTCGTGTGGTGGAGTTATCAGTTAATTACATAAAAAATATCATGTGAATATATCAGAATAAAATTGTCTGCCTAACTGCCTACTAACTGCTCACATTGTATTGCCGTGTTGCGTGCTTTGTAAATATTAACCCTCCTGCCTGCGCCTTCTCCATCTGCACTACTCACACACTCAACTGCCTACTACTTGTACGATGCGATATTAATTTATTATTGTCTTGATGCTCTCGATAAGCTGAGAGTAAAAATGCCAAGAATGTGAACTGACATACTGCGAACAAATGAGAGAAGGAATAACAATCACTATGTTGGTTTTTTTCACTTTTCGCTTCCCCTCGTGCCCCTCGTTTCTGCCAATTGCTATTAATGTTGCTGCAACCGCTTCTCCTTACGATTTAAGCACACTTGGTTCCGTCCACACACTGTCCTGTCAGCCGACGCTGATGTTGAAGTTGATGCAGTCAGTCTTTTTGTTCGTATCATGACATGCCCACGAAAAGTTTGAAAAGTTGGAATACTATGAATGAAGTCATCACAATTGATCAAAGCAACATCAGCAACATTAACAGAGCAAAGAATGCAATGAAATAACCACGGAGCACAAGAGCTCACTTCCATTATTAAACAGTAAACACCAACTAACCACTACTTACAGTACTTACCACTATTCTTAAATTCCTACCAAAACAAAGCACATGATAAATACCACATGACGTGCTCTCAAGTATGTACATCAAGGTACCTACCTTTATTTTCCACTCTGGGAGAGCCCAGTCAACTCGAACTCTGCAGACTTGAGTCAAGACCACTCAGGAGTTTGAGTACAGATACATACACCGGAGTGGAGTGGGATTGCACTATAATGCCAATTACGTACTAGGCACTTGCAAACTCACAATTATTAACGTAGTCAGTGACTCATAAGTGAGAAACTTATTACAGATTGCGATTAGGAAGCTGTGAGCGTGAAGTCTTGGAGACTTCGCTAATGGATATATGGATGAGACGATGAGACAATACGAGACAGTGCAGAAGGTACAAAGTAAAGCATCCATCATATCACTCGATACGATCCGAGTAATATGATTAGCAATACTACAAATATAAATTATTCCGCCGTTTAAAACAATACAATAGAAGTTGCGATTATGAGGTGCATAGGGCAGAACTATCCTGTCCCCACAGCCTGCCGTCAGTCTCTCTCTCTCTCTCTCTCTTTCTCCTATAATTATCCCGTCCAAGTCCAACATTCCTACCGCACACATGGGCACATATTCGCAATCTTGACAATCTTACCAATCTTCGAGTACTGCCTCCCTATTTAATTAACTTTGCAGAATCGTGAATGGCAATTATTGACAGTCGTATAGCATGTTCAGGAATCGCAAACGCAAATAATGGCAAGTAATGCAATGCAATATGCAATGCAATATGCAATGGTATAGCCAGTCATGAACATGTCTAACTGCAGTGCAGTGTATGAGTAGACGTCTCCTTCTCCCCATGCAGTTTCTACTATTGCTATTACATTACCGTAATCGTCATCACACTGCATGTATGACTCTTCACTGTTATTTTCAGTCCTTCCCTTCATTCCTACACGATGTACATACCACAGTCTACCTCATCTCATAAGCTGTCTTATCATCATTCCTAACAATCAATTCAAGATTATGTGTCAGACCGCATAGGCCGTAGCTCGGTGCTACATGTCATAATTTTATTATTGCTAAATTAGGATAAGCAGAACCTACAACTATCATTCTACTCAGGTAATTGTATAACAACAGCAGCAGCAGCAAACAACAACAACAACCAAAAAGAATCAACCCCAGGCAACTCAGGCATGGAATGGCATGGCATGGCATGGATGGCTGTGTGCCTGTCTATCTGAATTCCCTCGGCCTTCTCGGCGTCAAAACCGAGTCAACAAAGCAAGAAAAATACAAATTAAATCTCCATCCTTATCCTATGTTAATCTTGAGAAGGTATGTTGATTGATTCCTAAGACCACACAATGAAACAATTTGAGTCAACCCATGGATGTATTTAAATGTCAGCTGGTTGCCTAACTACTTCCCCGCTTCCCTTTCATACGTGTCACAAATCTATCAAATGCAAGACTGTAATTATTTGGATTTTTCAAAGCTTTATATAATATCACGATTATGCTTGATCGCCTACATCTGATCTTGTTGTACCTACAAAGTACCTACTTGTACTAACACTAGTACATGGCCATATTAATCGTAAGCCCGCATTGTCAAATGCTCTAACAAGATTCCCGAAACCACCCAACCTCGCATCGTTTTAATCAATTTAAAGCAGTAGCAGTAGGCAAGGAGGTGGAAGAAGAGGATGAGACGTAGAAGGCAAGACGTAAAAAAAGTTGGTGTTTTAAAAATGTAAAATTAACAATTCTCAGCCTAAAGCTCTATCATATTTTTACTTTTTACCCTGCTCTCATCTCACAATCTCATATCAACTATCAACCCTATCAATCCATCTTCATTTTAATTTTTCCATTCACATCCATGTTGACAAAAATAAATGTCCATAACAGATGAGTACAGTTGGTCATAAATACTAACGAAAAAGTCTTTTGAAATAAAGAATCAGCTGTGGAAAGAAATGGCGCCGATTATATGACCGGCATTCCGCATTCCATATTTCATTTCACTCTCACTCCACTGGTCATTAGTGGTCATAGATGAATGGATTCTGGAACGGATGAATGACTGAAGATGAATGGACGGAAAGGAAGTGAGCACATATATTACATTTACCAGATTTGGCACGCTGAATATTTGCAAGCGTTCGTGAATATTTGAGATGAAGTGACGATGATGATGAGGATGACGATGACGATGACGATGAGAATGGAGAAAGAGAAACAACTTGGGCACATTACTATGCTCAGATAATTATTGCTTTACACGTCTAGTCTACAAACCCTTGGAATAAAACGCACACATTTTTTCCATTTCAAATTGACTAGCTATTGACTGTGTTCATCGTGGCGTGTCATTTTTGAAGCAGAGCAGAGCAGAAATAATATCCGTGTCCATCCATGTCCGTTAAACACATAGTTTGCTTCTTGTAAGTATAATATATAATTATATATGCACCAGATAATTACGTACTACCAGCATTAGCCTGGCTTCAGTTGCTAGTGCTAGCTCCCATGTCACTATGACTATGAACATCTGAACAAGAACATGAACATGGAATAAATAGATAATAATACACGATGTTGTGTATGTATATACTCGTGCTAAATGTATGTACAATTACAATTACAAATACCGCCTCATTCACGGCAGTAATTATATGTATAGCGATGCGTTTTTTACAGCTACAACTACAACTGTGTACATCCTAACAACACACTGTACAATTGAGAGATAGGCGAAAAGCTGGAAATGGGAAATGGAAAAATGATGGGCAATTTATTGCCAAAATATAATGATCAGCATCCTCAACCAGATGGCAATAATTGAGATGCGATGAATAGCTACTGAATGGGAGTACCCGACAAAACATATGCATTATGTATCTCATACACACAGAGCAGACGGCTTGACGTCAGTTTGCACAACACAACGAACAAAGATATTTCCTTCGTTTCCTCTAATCATATTATGTATGTACTCTACTCGTAACCAATTCTCTTTTACAGAATTACAGAAACAAGCTGAATAAAAGCAATTTATTGTTCCTCCAGAAATTCAGTAATCAGCTCAATAAGCTAAATGTCTCCTCTTCAAAGCTACTGTCCAGGATCAGGATCAGGATCTTATATAAATTACCCATGTATACTAGCATTTGTGTACGTAGTCTTATAATTAATTGCATAAATGCACCAGCAGTACTTTTCGTATGTACAACTACCCACGTAATTAATTACATGGAGTAGGTAGGTATGTACATTGGAAACGAGAACATCTAATAGTAACATATCCAGAACAGGAACCGTACAATCTCGACGTACAAGGTTGCAAGAGATAGGTATCAAAAGACGCAGAATGAGTCATCGCAGGAAGTTGTATGGTTGCAATGTAGGTATGATTTTGACCTTTTTTGGTTCGAATCGTTATTCAATACACATGTATAAGACTGAGGAAAGATTACCCGAATTGAAATGCTACTGGTTGAAATAAAAATCCCATGGGCTTGAATATGAGTCCAAAGGGAATACAAAAGTTATACCGAGACCAAAAGTAACATAAACAATTAGGATTTAAACCAAAGAAAGATTTTTATGCCTTAATAACCTAATCTAACTTTTTACAAAGAAAAACAATACAGCAACTGTGTAGGTGTATGAATGATGTCCCAGTCTGCAAGACTCAATTAAAAATACCTATGCTATAGTAATCATGAATGGCTAATTATTTTCTGCAGAAAAATGCACCATTTTTGGATAAGGAGTTTATGCACATAGACATACACCGCTATTTTTAGAAATGAAGAATATTAAGCACCGGCACTTTCCCACTTCCATCATACGCTTTTGCCTGCCACGAGGAACACGAGCACGAGTGCCTGAGTCGAAAGCCAATTCCATTTCATCCAAATCCCACTGGTACAATTTGCTAGCAATCACAATTCCAAATGTGTTTTGCACTTGTTTGGAGCTTCTACCACGCTGTACATACATATTTGACTGCATCAAATCATCTGCGTTCTACCTACCATTCCTATTTTCAACATTTTTCCTATTCTACCATTGGAGGTGACTGCGACTGGTAATCAGGTAAAGGCTACAGGCTATTTACAATTGATTAATTAATTATTAATAGAAGTACAAACTCGTTTTGCAACATCATCATGGTGTTTCATGTAATTATAGTCGGCCATTCAAGTCAATTATAGACTTGCCCTTGCGAATATAAATACTAATACACGGCGCGGGTGCATATTATATTACAGACTAGCTTACTGTAGACATTTCAGTAAGGAGAAGTGCAATAACAATAATTACAATTTTAAGGTGTGGATCTCGATAATGATAAAGGCTACGACAGCAAAAATGACACTGAAAATAAAACACTATCCGACGCCTCAGTCCTGAAAGTTTGTTATTGTCGTTGGTTCAATCACCGGTTCGATGCAACAAATATGATAAGTTGTAGGACAAAAGAAACTTCTTGCCAGTAAGATCACACATGCACTCAAGAAAGAAGTTTACTGTTCATATAATTTATTGTATTAACTGTAAGTAAGTAATAAAAGTAATCCTTAATCTGGCACCCTTTCTGGTTTGTTATTCAGAGTTTAGAGTAATAGTGCTTTAACATGACATTGGTAGAGTAGTACCTAGTAAGAATGTTGAAATCATGAAATCAACCAAAAATTGTTTCGGAATAATTTCGAAAATTCCTAAATCTTTTCTAACATTCATTCTACTATGAAGATTTAAAAGAATTCACGGTTTCAAGTTGAAAGGATTGAAGTGCATTGTACAAAGCAATGGTAGGTACACTCATTGCTGTTGCTATCGAATGGAATGGCCACAGTGTGCGAAAAGCAAGAAAATGGTGTCATATTTATAATGCAAATACCCAAAGGAAAAAAACGATCTTCTAAACGTTTATGTGAAATGTGTTGCGTACACAAGACTAAATTTACTATTAATCTTTGTCTACTGCATAATTATCATTAGTATGCAATAGGCAAGGCCAACGTTGACTACTTAGTATATTATTAGTTTCGTCTCGAGAAATAAAAACGAAAGGAACGCATGATTTTCAAATCAGTTCACCAATTTGCTATCATCAGCAGTCAGCAGAGTAATTACTTGCAGCCTACATGCACTTTGTTGAGTACCTGGTCTGTCTTTATTGTTTGTATAGGCAGTGCAAAAGTGAAATACATCAGGTAATGATAATAGTATGCAGGTTGTGAATATTTGTGTTCAGCATTTCAATACTTCGTTTCCGTTCGTTGAACAATAACAAGTTCTGTGCATTTAGTTGTTTACGTGAACTATTTATTTAATGAATTATCATTAACATGCCGTGTATGAATTAAGCCAATAAATTGTTGTAGATCCTGTTCCTGTCAATGTACACCTTTGCTATGCATAAATACAACAAGGGGAACCCAATACAGACACCGTACCTTTTAGATTTGCTGTTTACTTTTATGCATCGAGATCTATTATTGATAACAGATCGAGGTATAATAGATGTTCAATTAATTTAGATAAGTACATAATTTCTGACCACACTGCCTACTACTATTTAATCATGATTATCTAAACCAAACCAATATTGCACTGGAGTACATTGTTCAGCAATGTGAAGCATAGATCTGAAATTAAGATCACAGTAATAAATCCTTACCTCCTGCAAGACATTGCTCGCTGAGAGTGGAGTCCTTCCGTCCCCCCAAAGCTTGAAGTGTCGCATCATCCAATGGAGCTGACACGGATGATAATTCTACTTTCCGCTTTCTTGTCAAAGTAAAACTAGTAGTCATAGGTCTAGACTGGCCACTGTCAATCAAAAATAGAAAACAATTCAAAATTTAACATTAAATCATTTCAAATGCAATACAACCAATAAGTATAGCAGATACCAGTTCACAACTAGTGGAACCACCTATAGACCTAGAATTCTGTTACTATTTTACTGTATAACAGTATATACATATTTGCAAGGGCGTAAAAATCGAATCCAGGCATAGGCTAGCGAATACAAAATAAAAAATAGAATGCATTACTTGAACGTAAGCTCCGTTGGAGGAGCAGAAAAGACTTGGGTCTCATCTTCCATCATGCCCAGTCCTTCATTCCCGTTAGTTTCAACCGTAGGCATGATTAACTGAAATAGACAAACAAAAGAGGATGTCAAATAAATGCAAAAGCTCCGTTAGAATTTTACTATATAGTAAGTTGATTTTCATTGAATGGGCATGAGTTGGTAATTACTAGAAGTTAGGCAAAAAGAATCATTTCATCCTGTTTTCCGCATGTGTCAGAGCCCACATCGCAGCGCAGCAATTGCTCTCTAATTGGCAATTTGCATGAATCTCAATTACCTGACCATTCAAAGGTTATTCCTACCTTGTCCCCTACTCTCGGCCCTAAGCAAGTTATTACATACTGTACTGTAATCGCACAATATATCCAACAATAACAATACTCATGCAGATACTCATGGACTTTAATTAACTTGATATGAGTCGAAGCAGCAAGTTTTGCTCCAAAATAACCCTCGCCATCTCATACTTACAATTATTCCCTTTATCGGCTGATTATACTATGCCGAAAGTTTTAGGAAACAACTTCAACTAGGTTCTGGCCAACATTTAACTCAATATAGCTCCAAAATCACAAATCAACTACGTGCGAGTTTGAGGCGAACAACAATAACTAGCTCATCGTCAGTTCAGGCACATAATTTTATATTGCAACGATATGCTCGAAACAGGAAAACTAACTTGTTGCTAACATTCTTTTCCACAAATAAACAGCAAAATCCTATAAAAATGAACAACGGTACAATCAGATCCACAATAATATAGACCAATCAAATGGACGAGCAAATATCCTGAGACTTCTACCTGCGAGGCAAATTTCTAACGCAGTATTGTTGGGATTGGGATGACAGGTCACTCGATTAACAGTGCTCATCCCTAACAGTTATATCTTCGTAGCATTTCACATATTTAATTATGCATTGACAGTTTTCAATCAATCTTCCCATAAATCATTCTTGAGAACAACGAAAACTTAATAATGTAAAAATGTCTCTGTAATTCATCGATTTACAGTAATCTATTCATGCGGCTCCGCTAAATAATAATGAAATGATAATAGTTATACTGAAACAAATACATGACGATCTCCTGAATTTATGTACATACATTTCAGCCTACAACTGAAGCTGTGAAGGGTATTTATAAGTAATTATAATTACGCATTTTTAAATAAAGTATGCCTCATACCAGCAGGAATTACAATTAAATTATTTTTACAATTTCTGAATGGTTTTGAGAGTTTAGGAAATCAAAAAAAAATTCACAGCTTTTAATTTTTGTATCGAGAAAGCTTATAATCAGGTTACAAAAAAAAAATTCGCTTAATCCATAGAATAAGCTAAGTTTCGTGTTAGTACGTTTAATATAAAGCTCAAAAAACATAAGTTACAATTGGAAAACGGCAGTATCTAATTTAAATGTTTCATTTTAATCTCGAATTGTGACTGTTTGCTGCATTGTCACATGGAAATTGGGAACGTGAAGCGTAATTATTTTCGAATTAGAATCAAAAACTATGAAAAGTACACTGATGTATGATAAACACGGAATCAATAAACTTCCTTCTCTGCCCTCTAGATTTTCTTAGGTTAGAATTAACTGCAATCTTCGAAGGACACGATTAAACGATAGTTGTTTATTTTTCTGCTGTCTCATTCTACCAACTCCTTGTTGGGCTTCTGCCCCTGGCTGATGTAAGCAATTTTTCAAAATAACTCCTGCATCGTCCTTAGATCAGAAACGGGAACGTTGCAAAGAATAGTATGGAAGTGTTAACAATCAAATCGTTTTCAATTTGTTGGCGGTAATAATTTCAAAAATGAAAAGAATGAAAAGTAATCAATAATCAAGTTAAAAAAACGAAATGAATCTGAAAATAGTTACTTACCTCGACGGAGTCAATACTGAGCTGGTCACTGTGATTTTTCAAAGTGTCATCATCCCCATCTTCATAATTTTGACCGAGGGGAGTCAGGTTTGCCAAAGCCGAATAGTAACTTTCCGATACCGTCAGTTCTGCTTTAGTCCAACACAAACAAATATTTTTTTTAAAAATGTAGTTCGCAAATTAGTTCACACATTCAAACATCGTTTTTAATAACAACTACTTCTTAGTTTTAAAGCACTAGTTCAAAGGTTTGGGTTAGTTTCTACAGAATGGTAAATGGGTAGAAAGGAGTACATACTAGAATACTTAAGCAGAATATTTATTTCCTCGGTCAATATTCACATAGTTTAGTCACTTTAGTCACACACCACGTTCATTCAAATTTACAAATTGGCCAATATGACCCATTTGCAATGCTACTTTGAATCCTAATCAACTGTCTGTACTACCAAGTTCAAACCAAAGTGAAATGACATAAATCAGTGAGTAAATTTAAACCCAACCATAATAGGAAGAGCAATTAAGTCGGACACAAATATAATGTCTTGGTAAACAAGGATATAAAAGGGAAGATAATAGTAAATGGATTACAAAGTTGGAGTTGGAATTACTCTAGAGATTTTTTCCAAAGGGAAATAAAAGATCTCCTACAACTCACTAAGTGCTAAGTAGTACTCAGCTCAGGTATCGTCCATCGTATGTAATTACACAATTTGTAATCTGCACTTCAAGTGTACTATTACATGGAACAATAGATTGGAAACAATTAGACAGTTAAGACAAAACTTGATTTGCAGTGGTTAACCGCACCAATCTAGCACTTTGCACAAGGAGACAAGAGCCAGAACAAGAGTGACAATGTAAAGTGACAAAACAAACAATGAGCGGAATGCTAAAAAATGAGTCGTAAACTGTGAGGAAATGAAAGGAGGATGCGTTGCGATGGACTCAGATGAGTTAACGTGGGAGTGGACGATGACAAGAGATGGTTACCTGGTTCTGGTTCTGGTTAGTTTTGCACAGTTGAAGGGATTCAATGGGACAGAGTTTGGTCACTAATTGTGGACTACAGGGTGAATGTATTTAAAGAGGGGAAACGTGTTGTGGAATCTGGGAAGAAATGTAAGCATAGGAAGGAGCTACATATAGAGGAGAGAGACGCAAAGTGCGTAACGTGCATATGATTTTTGTGGTACAGACTCGTATATGCAGGTAGTCAATGGAGAAGCGAGAAGGCAAAGGTTACAGTTGATTTAGTCGTTTTGAAAAATGTTTGTATAAGGGAAGGATGAGGTTTTAACGCTGAATAAAGGAATAGATATCTGAATGAACTGACC